>VOPJ01010763.1:57063-114485 GCA_014673585.1 Semibalanus balanoides
GAGTCGATTGGTCCGTCAACTGCGATATGACCCTAGTCTGGCAGCCTGTCGTGAAGTTTGCCTACCGAGCCTGCTGCGATCTCTGCATGGTTTCGGACCTCCAAACCTGTCAGAAGCTGACCTTCAGCAAAAATAGCAGACTTGGCATATCAAGCTGACCTCTCACTAACACCGATGACCGGACCAGCATTGGTCTTCCACGACTACAGCAACTTCTCGGGCCCGAAAGGGAAGTAGACTATTATCGCAGTTTGCGAATGTTGTAAAGATTCAAACTTAGCCACGCATTAAATAACACTGAGATCACCCGGGAACAATGTGACGTCATAAGGCATAACAAAGACATGAAATACACCACAGCAGAATGAACAAAATACACATTACGCCAGCAAAGCAACTCCAACATAACAGCGAATTATGTTAGGACTTAACACAGCAACAAGCATAGTCATAACCCCCCACCCACCAACTGGCCCGCAATGTCCCCACCCCCATCCTCCCGCCATCACCGCTTCCATTCAGCCGCGCAGTGCCCCAGCTCGCCCTCTTCTCCGCAGACAGCGCCTCGCCCTGTCTACCCCACACACACATACCTCATTAAAGAGCAGTTCACGCCGCTGCTGGCGCTGAAGGTCCATCTTTTTGACGGCCACCTGGCGGGTGCTCGAGCGCTCCGTGGCGATGCACACTATACCCGTACTGCCCTCGCCGATCTTCACGAACGAGTGCAGGTCACTGCGCGGGTCGCCAGGGCTCACCACCATCTGCAGCGCCGCTCGGAACTGCAACGCACACATCAGCACCGAGTCAGACCTGAGCGCTCGACGGTATGGCCAGGGGACACAGAGGAGAGATGAATTATTTCGTTCTTCATTCGTGTTTGTTGACTGGTGTTGTTGAAGGGTTTGAAACCAGTTTATAGATACAATGAAGGGACATTTGCAACTCGTGTTATGAAAAACGGCGCGCCGAAGCCGTCTATGCAAAGCGTCCGAAGATTATAGATAAATAGTTGTTTATAAGAAAAACCATAGATGCGCTATCAACCGAAAATCAGAACCGTCAGGGAGGGAAGAACCCTGCCAGAATATGTCTGGCAAGTTCCATGCAAATAATCAGCTGAATATGCCAAGTTTAGTAGTGTGCCCTGGCGGCATTCTAAACTTCGTCCGGGAAGCAGACAGGAATACGAGAAACGAGCCACCATGACACCATCTCCGCTCACCTGTTCATGAGACAGTCGCTGAGGCTCGTGCTGCTTGTTGTCTCGGCTGGCCGCGGCGGCGGCGGCGGCGGCGCCCGCCGGTTTCAGCACGTTGTTCTGGTTGTGGTCCTCTGTGGGCGCAGGTCCGGCCGACGGCTGCTGCTGAGGCTTGGGCGGCATGTGAGGAGGCGGCTGCTGGTGGTGGCCACCCGGCCCGCCCACAGGGTGGTCCGGGAGCGGCATCGGCGGCTGTCGGCCGGACACAGACGGGTCAGAGGTGGGTCAGAGACAGGGCAGAGACGGCGGCCAGAGACGGCAGTCACAGAGACGGCGGTCACAGAGACGGCGGTCACAGAGACGGCGGTCACAGAGACGCGGTCAACAGAGACGGCGGGTCAGAGACGGTCAGAGACGGGTCAGAGACGGGTCAGAGACGGGTCAGAGACGGGTCAGAGACGGGTCAGAGGAGCGCAAAATACACGCACACACGCGAGCCAAACCGACCGGGAGGCAGCCAGGTGAAGTCCTGTCCCGAAACCACAACACACGCCACATACGACGTTCACCGTATCGGCTCAGAGACATAACAAATCTCTTCACACAAATTGCACAACAATTGTCCAACGCTTGCTAAAAACAAAAGCTACAACCAGTCAAAACTACACCAGCGGAAGTGGTATAGGCCAAAGTACAGCATTTGAAACCCAGATAGGTATGCACATAGCTATTCAAAAAATTGCACTGCACTAAGGATACAACCATGCTTCGAAGAAGACAACCAAGTATAGCTTTCAGACCGCTGCCGTCGTAAGGAAGAAAGCCGTAGCTCGGTGTTTTTTACCCGAACAAAATTGTTCAGGAGAGGCAAAATACTGTTTTCAGGCCTGACATGTGCATGTTTTACTTATGTATATGATATGATATACCATCAGGTGCGTCTTAACGCGCTGATTATTGTGTGTTTTAAATTTAATGTTTTCCATAAAAGTTGATGTATTTCACAAAATCTTTTTCCCTTGCGGAAGACTGCCTTCAAAATTTGCTAAAACGTCAGAAAAAGGTATTACGTCAGTAAAAGCCGTATTGGGAGTTTTCATTCTTCTGCTTCACGAAAAAACCGCATTCTCATCGCGATTCATCTTTCGTGTAGATATACAGTACTGGAGGTCACACTGGAGTATGTTTGATGCATCACACCCTCCACAGGCATAATACACAGCTGAAGTGCATTACAGCAATCTGTAAGCGTTCCGAATGACAGCACTCGGTGCGAATAGCACACTAGGAAATCATACATGAACTACACTCAGGCAGCAGATCGTCACCCGTCACTATCTGTCTGGACTTCAAAAATATTGCATGGCAGAAAAAAAATGTTCCTTGGACAACATCACATTCGAGGTCCCACTCCATAAGGATCATCCGTGGGCGTGGGTGCAGAAAGAACGCAAAGCCCAGACCGCCTCGTCCGTCAGTTGGTCAGAAATCGGTAAAAGGTCCTCGGAGCTCGCAGTCACAACTCCGTGCAGTTTCGACTCTGATCCAACGATCCTGTGCCCTCTCAGCACGAGAAGTGGCCCGGCAGAACTGCGCCGGTTCATGGACTCACCCCTTGCTAAGCCAATCTTGCGCTAAGCGTACCGCATGGGTCCGTGACATAGCGTCTGGAGCGATCGCTGTCACATTCACTTCATTACTGGTGCGGCCGCTTTAGCGCGGCTTTCTTCCGTAACCAACACTGCCGCCAGCAAGGGTCGGTACGAGGGGGCCGACGAATCTCGTTGCCACACCCTTTCGAAGCAAGTTATGATCTTTTTTAGCTGCTTCCGTGACGACCTTTTGAGGTAGGAACCTGTTCCGAACGCTCCTCGCAGCATGTCACAAGCAGCTGTCAAAGAGCTGTCAATAAGAGCCCCTTCACACGGGGACGATGTCTCTCCCAGCAGGGGAGCGAAGTGTTTCCAATATCACCCTTTCGCTCCTCACGAAGCTTTCCCGGTATCAGGTCCATTGTCTCATCAGCAGCTCCTCACATCTCCTCTGGTGGGCCGGTTCTAGTGAAGGCTGTCGACAAGCTGTTGGTAATGAATGCGTTCGGCGTTCCACAACGCGGTGCTTGTGCGATAGCTTTCGGCGTAGCGAATCAGTGGAGGCTAGTCTACTCTCATTCTGGCACAGCTTCGGTTAACGCATCGCCGACTCGGGCGCGGTTCCTCGTCCGCAAGTTCATGCGTGTTTTTCTTCTAATCGCAACTGCTCTAGGTTTTCTTCTGTTCGAAGTGTTCAAGGCCAGCTTCCCTAGTCAGTGCTCCTGTTGTGGTTTACTTCAGGCACCCAGTGACGGTTTGGCAGTTCAAATGATGAACCATCGCTAGCTCTTTGACGCTGACCATGTTGGCTCCGGGTATCCAGGCGCAGATGTGTATTAATGGCAGGTTCGCGAGAACGGTTACAAAGTTCCGACGTCGCGCACCCCCAAAGTCGTGTCATTCGTGGCTCGGAGGACATTGTTCCGCAAGTCCATGTGCCCATCAACTTGTTTGATGCGTTGGTTGAAAGCAAGGCCGCAGTCCAGAGGTACATGTTGCACGACACTTTTTGCTATTGAAGGTGAAGGCCGGCCACTCCTGGCTTTGGTTGAATCCAGTGTAAATATGGTGCTTCTCCGGATAACTGGTCATTTTCCACTTGGTGGGGCACTTATGCATTTATGCTCACTGCAATAATGTTTATTGCAGCTTATTTCCCCCGTTCCTGACACGTCTGGTGGTGCACTAGAGCGCCTCATCGTCCACGATGTGATATTTTGCATTCAGTTGTCAGGTCGTGGTTAATGCTAAAGAATATGTTGAGATACTTGAGAAGTGTCATGGTAATCACAGTCCCTACGTTTTTAACGTGATTCTGTAAGCTTTAAATTGATTAATGTAATTAATATGCCTCAGTCATGGAATTAAAGTGCCTAGTTAAAGGCCTCAAGCCGTAAGATAGGCTTTTGTGACGTGAATACCCTCTCGGGGAGAGTGCCCGCCGCAAAAAGCCGTAAGTCGGAATTTTTTGGCGAGTTACGGCTTTATTCCTGACGGGGACACACGCTTCCGGCATTCTCCTGGACAGGAAATCGATCCAAAATAGAATACCAAAAAGAAAAAAACGGCAAAAAATCGAGGTACGGCTTTCTTCCTTACGACGGCAGACCGTATGTGATACACAAGCTCACTTGTCACATGCGGCTTTCTTCCTGTGCACGGCAGAGTGAACCCATCCCCTGACTGTCTCACCTTTGCCGGGAAGTGCTGCTGCTGTTGTTGCTGCTGCTGCTGCTGTTGCTGCTGTTGTTGCAGCTGCTGCTGTTGTTGCTGCTGTTGCTGTTGTTGTTGTTGCTGCTGCAGCTGTTGCTGCTGCTGAGGCGGCTGCTGCTGCGGCTGAGGCTGGTGGCCGGCGGTGGGCGGCCCGGGCCGGTACATGTCCTGCTGCTGTTGGTGACGCGGCTGGGGCAGCGGCGCACCACCTCCGGAGCAGGCCGACGCAGGCCGGTGCGGCGCCGGCCAGCCGTCTCTCCCGTCCCGGCTGTCGTTGAGAGCGGCCGGCGGTCCCTGTGGTCCTCCCGGCGGTCCCTGTGGTCCTCCCGGCGGTCCAGGCGGGCCGGGCGGACGCGTGTTGCCGTACAGTGGTCCGCCAGCCGACTGCGGACTGTACCCAGCGCCGGCAGGGTCCAGCGGGCCGTACACAGCCCCCCGCGGCGGTCCGTCGTGACCCGGCATAGGTAGACCAGGCTGTGGGGAAGGCCTCGGTCCAAGGTTCTGTGCCGAGGCGTGAGGTGGGTGGCCGGGATGGCCTGGATGACCCGGGTGACCCGGATGACCCGGATGACCTGGGTGTCCCGGGTGACCAGGGTGGCCCGGGTGACCAGTCGCGTACCCGGGGTGTCCGCCGGGGTAAGTGCCGGGGTGCGCCGGCGGGCCGCCCGGATGTCCGGGGTGTCCGCCCGGTCCCGGGTGTCCCGGGTGTCCGGGGTGTCCCGGGTGTCCCGGGTACACCAGCGGACCCTGAGAGCCGGGCCGCTGCTGCCGTAGTAGCGGGGACGGCTGGCCGGAGCCGGGACCACGCGGACCCAGCTGAGATGGGTGCGGCTGCGGCGCACGGCCAGGACCCGGGGAGCGGCCGTCGCCGTAGCTCCCAGGACGCAGCTGTAACAGATGGACGGGGTGTCACACACACACTCACACACACATACACGCGTCACAGGCAGGGTGTCACACACGCGTCACATGTTACCACCGCAATGTGCGTGCAGAGCGCATATGGTCACAAATCCCCCAGGTTGTGCAATATTGGACAATGCATCAGCCGTGTCTTACCACAGCAGGGCAAATAAAAACGTCTAAAGCAATTATCATAACAATTAACTTACAAATGCATGCAGTCGTCTGTTCGATGAGTCTGAAGTACATTTGTACTCGGGTTGATTTTGCTATACTGCTACCAATAAATCAACAACGTAATTAACAACCGGTCTTAAAATGTCAAAGCAACTAAAATTCCACGCTTTCTACGAGACATCGTGACCGCATTTGATAAAAACCGTACTCTGGCGATCGGTCTATCGTCTCGAACAGTACGTATCGCTTTACAAGCAGACACGTAAGAGCACCATGCGAGGTGTACCGGCTGTCTCCGCGACGGAGCCCGTGGGTGGCCGGCGAGTTAAAAGGTGCCGACACCTGTGACGTAAGCAGTGACCAATGAAGGCACTCTGTCTACACAAATATGACTGCGTTCGAGTCAACAACTCCGACCGGATATCGCTATCGGCCGGTAGGGTACAGAGCGATAAACCAGAGACGCCGGTCCGGAGAAAAGTCACTGAGCGATACAAGTCCAGAAGCTAACGCCAAGAACTTGAACTTGAATGCTCGACTTTATCTAGCAGATGCATGATCATGTATGATCGTCTTGTTTTAGTTGAATAAATAGGCTCTTCAGGCCTATTTTATGAGATAGATATGCTGTTGATTTCCTTCTCTCTATTCTCTCTCTCTCAATGATTTTCCCTGCATGCGGGCCTTGTAGATATGATAAGGCTCTGTTCCCTATCAGCAGCGATGATGAATTCTACCGCTGTGAGTTTTATCTTCAACTTGGTGTGATACCTCCTTTGGGTCTCTTCTCTATCATCTTTGGGTTTCATACATTCAAAAATGCTCTAATGTTTCAAGTTTCAACACCATCAAGGCAAAGCGGACAGGTGATATTTTGATTTTCGTGTCTCCTGACCATTCCTGTGGGCACCCATGGGCCATGAATGTCCTGCTGATAAAATTATTTTGGTTAGTGTGGATTGTCTGACAATTGTGCTGTATTTGCTAGATGGGCAGTATGCACTTGGTGCTTCATACTTGTTATTTTGTGGCAGCATTGCTAGCTATCTTAGGGTTGACATATGCTCTTTAGTACTCTTGATTTCCTTGCGCATGCAGTGATTCACGGCCATGTGAACTATCTTGTCCCAAGATCTTTGTAGTTATCCTGTTCCCTGTTCAGCTAAAACAGATAGACTTGACAAGTCAAGTACTTGAATCGATTCCTCCCATTGACGCACAAGACTACTCATGGTCGAGTCAGTGTTGACGGCTCCATGAATGGTTACATATCTGGTTAGTGTATGCTCCTTGGCAGCTTTCAGCAGGAAACCTATAAACTGTAGGGCTATCTTTCAGCAGGAAACATATAAACTGTAGGGCTATCTTTATCATGTGATGATGATTTGGGTTTAAGGGCGCCTCAACTGGGCTATCTTTATCAAGAGAATAGAACATATTGGTGCACCTAGCATTACACAAGTCACCATCTTCTGTGTTTTAGCAGGTAGTCCTTGGATGGGTCGGTAAAGACGCACCAGCATTCCTTCCAAGTAAGCAGTGTCAGCTGCTGATAGGGACGTAACCGCTTAACTATAATCAGAATCGGTTAGGCATATATCTTCCAAGTAGTGTACTGTAGGTTATGGGGCTATCCCTTTTAAGTCAAGTCCATTCTTGCATTTGGCAAAGAACACCCTTCTTGCTTTCTTTATGCCTTCATCTATTTTTCTTCTTGCTGGATTCCTTGTTGTCATGATGTTAAGAGTGTATTAATCTGTCTTCTCAACTGCTTTGGTGCCGAGCCTCCAGTTGTAAGGTTCTGCCTTGCCAAAGATGATGTCTTTACTCTTTACTTTTAGTTGCGTTATACCTATCCTCCGTTTTCTCTGTCTATCGCCAATAGAAAATGGATTCACATGTATTGATAGACGAAATACGCGACGCCAACGCTACCAAACGTGGATCAAAGACGAAACGAGAGATAGCAAAGTCGGAAATTAAAAGAAGACAAATGACGATAATTAAATTCAGTTTTGACAAAAGTAAACGGTGCAAATAAAATGAATAATAGAAAAGAACAAAAGTCGACTAAGATGGCAGCAATATTAGGCAGATAACTATATTTAAAGACGACTGAATTTTGCATGTGTACCAGGAATAAGAGAATAACATTATTATCTTATTCCTGTGTATACTATGCGTACATATGGCATTACTTGGCTAGGGCTACCTAGTGACCTGTGCTTGGATCCGAAATTGGAGTTGGAATACCAGTGGATCCCTCGGCATTACCTGCATGAATATCTGGGATCCTCCTGGATCCCTCGGCGTAAATTGTAAATCCACGGCATAACATATATCGGGATATGTCAGGCGCCCTACTGATCAGGACTGTAGAACCGACTTCGTTCGAAAGAGGGCAGATTTTAAGACATTATCTAGTCGTGGTTATGCAGAGTATTTGAAGTGTCTGGTTGGGGATTTTGTACACAACCCAAAGCGTTTTTGGTCTTTTGTCAAGTGTTTTAAACAATCCAAGGGACTGTCTGTTCTTGAGAGCGGTGGCGTCCAAGCTACTGACGACATTGGCAAAGCTAACTTACTTAATCGTAACTTTGCTTCCAAATTTTCCAATCCGGCTGTGACAAGCCTTCCGGACATTTCTTTCAGCGTCAATGATACACTATCTGTCTTTGCCATGTCTGAGGAGCTTGTGCGCCGCCTACTGCAGCAGCTGGTGGTTGGTAAAGCCTGTGAACCCGACGGATTGAGCGCTCGCATTCTAAGAGAATGTGCAGACGAGCTAGCTGTTCCTTTAAACAAGCTCTTCAAAATAGTCTTTAAAGACACGGAATCTTCCCCTGAACAATGGGCGGAAGCCACATATCGTAAACAAAATTGATTTTGGTCCCCACAAAGGCTCTCGAGAAAGATCCAAGTAACTATCGTTCTGTATCTCTTTTACCCCTAAGCGCTAAAGTTTTGAGAATAATCACCGACAGATATATCACAATGTCTCGCCAACATCTCTCTCCTTATCAGCATGGCGTTCATTCGGCACCTGATCCTGTGCGAAACTAGCCTGCTTTGTCCGCGCACGGCTAACCGCCATCAAGGAGCAAGGCTCAACTTGAACTCTATATAACTGCTTTTCAAGCGCCTTTCAATAGCGTCAACCACCGCTGCTGCTGTAAAGCTTCGAATGTATGCAATGGGATCGATCGGACCCGCCTCCGTTGCTGAACTCCATGTTGGGGAGACGCAAGCAGAGATCGTAGTCAACGGCAAGTCACCGATTTGGGTACCAGCAGTCTCTGGAACAACCGGAGGGCGGACATATGTCCGCTCTGTTGTTTTCTTTCTTCGGTGAATGACCTGACAATCTGTGACTCTTCGACCAAATTGTCTCATTGTAACTGCCGGATGATTTGAAAATTTTCTCTCTTGTCAACTCCCAAAATGACGTCCTGAGATTGCAGCAGGACCTTGATGCAGTGACGCACTGGGCGGCTGACAGGAAACTAAATCTAAACGCTTCTAAGTGCAAGTCATTCAAAATCACATTGAAAAAGAACTTATTCAGTCGTCTTATACCATGAAAGCGGCTCTGTTTTGGCGAACGTTACCGAAAAATCGCGATTTAGGTGTTGTCCTGACCAAGGAAGCTAACAATTTTCAGTATCACATCGCTTGCAAGCGCAAATCGTGCCCTGGCCTTCTTAATTCGGACCTCCAGTCGGCTTCCCCCAGATGCAAACTGGAACAAGCAGGCAATAATAGCCGCTTAACAATGCAAATTCGGTCGTTTTAGAGTACCATGCTCAGTCATCTGGTGGGGCAGCCAGGTCACGTGTTGCGTTGAGAGAATTCAAACACATAGTTTTAATGTGGTTGGCCACACATTCGGACCGAACTGCATGTCTTAGACTATGACCGCTTGCTGTCTTTTACAACATTCGCACTTGTGACGCGAGACGTGTTCAGAGGATATATGGTTTGTATGTAAGTTTTTAAGGGTTTTATCTCACAGTCATCTCTTAGCTGCTTTGGCACATGTACCTGCCAGAGCGACACGGGGGCACCGTCACGCTGTTTAAGTGTACCCTCCGCGAGAATCAGATGGACCGTGTGAACACTGTGGTGAACGGTTTGTTTTGTTGCGCGGCCCACGGCTCATCAACGACTTGTCGGCTTTCGCCAAGTGTGACGTCTTTCATGATACCTTGGGCACGAAGCGTCATATTGTGACATTAAACATCAACACTACAAATCCTGTGAATTGATTTGAGTGTAAGTGGAACAATAACATGTATTTATTGAATTGTGTGTTTAAGCTTAGGATATTTGATCGCATGACTTCACCTGTCATTGGGCACCGCCTGTTTGGTGATATAATAAAGATACAAGATGTAATCTTTGCGGATCCCTCGGCTAATTGTGTACCTGGATCTGGTGTCTCATGTGGATCCCAGGACACAGGAACTTAGCTATTAAAATCATAGCTGGATCCCAGGATCCAGGCACATGTCAGCTACCAACTTATCGAATTTGTATACAATACATAAATAGTAAAGGTCTCGTTCACGCTTAACGACACCGCTATTACATCGAATGCTGTCAGCGATAAGTCGAATGACACAAGGGATTTGAATATGGACGTGGACAATACTAAACTTCACACGAGGCGTAAGCGACGCAAGATAAGATATCACTTTTTTGCACCGTGTCACTGCAAACGCAATAAACCGAATACGAGTCTCAGCTAGAAAGCGATCCGTTCACAATACAATTATAATTGAAAGCCAAAAGACGCCTGAACTGACTCTACCTCGACCAACATGGCACCTCGGCTCGGCAGCTGATAAGTCTTACAATTTCCACTGTTAGACTATTCAAATTGCGTTTTATTATATTCAAATATCAAGAACCATCTAAAAAACCGTGTTAGCAGACAGCCTAGTGGCAATGCAACACTACCGTAAACAAACAGCACTGTTTCACGTTTGCCGCGACCCACGGGTAGGTAGTGTTCTCCCTGCCTGCCTGTATCCACCGTCCTATACCACACCGCCCACCTCCCTCTGTCTACCAAGCCGCCATCAGGGCAGGCCAGCTCACCTGTCCGTCGGGTGGCGGTCCGAGTCCGGGCGGGGGCGGCCGCTGCTGGCCGGGCGGGGGCGGCTCCTCCCGCTCGCCCTCCTCCGGCAGACTGGGCTGAGCCGGCCTGCCGCGCTGCGCCGTCCGCAGCCGCAGCGGCGGCGAGTGCTGGCGCAGAGAGTTGCTGCGCGCCACGCTGCTGGAGCGCGGCAGCACCGCCACGCCGTTGTGGATCGGCTTGCTGCTGCCGCCGCTGCCCGGACTGCTGGCGCCGCGCACCACTGGCTGAAGCGGGCGGACGGCGAGGACATGACGTTAGATGACGCCGCCATGGCACGGATACACAGCACATGACGTGGAATGAAGAACGCAGGCGGTCCACACATGCATCTATACACCGATATGTGAAATGTAACAGCCAGTAATATATTGTGGTGGGTTGGGTTCTAGGACAACACATTTATAGCCAATAGCATCGTCAACATGTCAACCTCCACTTGATAAAAAATACCAGATGATTCGTAAGTATTGAAACATAACTTAGTAGAAACGGAAACAAGTAAATATATCATACCATCACATAATCAGCATTTTTAAGTTGTCAGAAACAGCACTACACAGATCACCACCATGAATCAGCTACCAACACTGTCACGTTGTCCCGCCCCCGCCACCGACTTTCTCCTTATAACAACGCCCACATTCCCCCTCCCGCCAGCCGCCACCGCCGGCTCCCCATTCCACTGACCTTGTTGAAGTCCATCATGTCGGTGGGCGTGACCTGGAGCGGGTCGACGACACCACGTGGCCGCGTTTCCAGCGCCTTGGCATTGCGTTCCACCAGCGAGACCCACTGCAGTGGCAGGCCCACATACTTGTTCTGTCGCTCGTCGAAGTCCGTGTGAACCCGATGACAGAAGTTAGTCGGCGCCGAGATCTCCAGCTTTTTCGACTTGCTGCGCTTTGACTTGAACATGGTGAATGGCAGAGGGCTGGCAGAAAAAGAAGACACTCCATTAGACAGTGAGTGAATGCTGGCCAGCATTATAGCTGGTGTAATTTATTAATACTATGGAAAGAAGCCCTGCATGTCTCTCACATAGGTGGTCATGCATTGCATAGTTTACTACAGCTTATTGGCAGGTATTTAGTCAGATGGTTACTTTATCATCTATCCCAATGTGTAACACAAGGGTGATATTTATATTTTCCACACACAAGAAATGTGCAATATTACGAGCTAAAAATCATACCCTGAAAAAGCACAACTTAACAGAAAAAGAAAAGACACATCTTATGAAATTGTTTGAAGCTGCAAAACATAGCGTAATGTACAGTGTCATTATTGCACTAAGAGTTAAGACCAGCATTTGACAGGTGTTAATATTGAATTCCATAGAATATATTAATCCACATCAGAAGAAAGAAGATAATTGAGTCCTTTAATTTACATGAACTAGCTGCAGCCACTATCTTAACCATTGCCAGCATATTAAGTAGTTACTTTGTACTTTGTAGTTACTTTGAACTGCATAATAGTTCCTTTGTATTAACAAGTTAAGTAGCTACTGGCAACAGCTTTTTTACCAATGAAGAGGGGACCTAAAATTATTTTAAAAGACCCATAACTGCATATATTATTTAAGTGTTCACTTCGCAGGGTTGTGCTTGATTTGCACAATTGACTTAAGTTACTCCCGTCTTGTGGGCAGCCCCTCACAACTGATAAGGAATGAATGTCTAGGGCCAGGATCGGGTCAAAAGAGGTGCAAAATTAGTAACAAACAAGGGTTGACAATAAATTGATTTTTCTACAGAAATATAGCATCTCCTACCGACCGCGCTCAGCACTCTGCTGGCACCCTGGCCGAACTGTGAGAGGTCAAGCATGAAAGCATGACAACTTGAGTCAGTTATGCCATCGGGCACAATCCTGTTCACTTGACTTCACAATAAAAAACTTCAATCCTCGCCCATTCATCTGATGCTGACCATAAGTTATTTAAATAATTGTCAAATATTAAATATCATACATTCTTAAACAGGGAATGTTTCACCTTTGCATTGGTTTTAAACTGAGATAGCCATTATCTTGTACTGTTTTAGAAATGCATAAAATACTAAGGTAATTTTCCCCAAACACTTGGACGTTTTTAGGCAATTTAATTTCTTATTTGAAAAAAATCAAAGCTGGTGCAGTCGCTGATTGGCTGACAGCTTCAAGCCAAACTTCCAAGATAGTTGGTCCTGGGGGAGAAACAACTAGTATTTCTTGAACCTTGAATGTATCACCTGCTGCTATTACGATAACAAAAGACTTGTATGTATCCAAGTGCACCAGAATTGTCTACAAAGCTCATACCTATTCTCGATAGCTCTCTATAGCCCAATAATAACATCATTATCCCCCTACAAAAATCATACTTTTTTAGATACAATATCATTATCTTTTTCATCAGCACTAACTTCATATTTTTACTATATCAAGCATATATTTAACAACTTTTAGAAAAGGTAAAACATTCCCATCAATTTTTAATGGGACAAGACCAAAAATTCAATTACAGATACTGATACATGTATTAGGACCCTCCATAGTATGGATTTTGTGGTATCCATGTCGTTATACAAATGAAATACTGCAAAAAAAGAAATACAACACACAATGATGATACAAATACAGTTGATAAAACACGGTGGCAAAGAGTGGCAACTCAGCTTGGCTTCGCTAGCCTCTGGTGTTAGGGCGTTCCAGGCGCTCGCGGCTTGGGTACGCAAAGCTGCGCCTTGCGAACTCCGCGCACGCGGGGCAGCTCAAACTGTTTGAGCGTGACCTTTCTCAAATTGGAATGCCATTAGTTGTTCAGGTCCTGTGACATTCTTATACGGACCACCGAGACGGCCTTCTATACGTTTATTGAGAGTCAGCTATTGTGTAAACGTTTGTGGACAGATGAGATGATGGTCCAATGAAGCGACAAGATATTAATTCTTTAAGTTTTAATTAGCTATAGCACAAAACTAATTGGGGAATCTCCTGGATAGTTACTAAATGTGCTATTTTTGATTGATTGGCAGGTATATTATAAGGAATTGACTAATAACTAATGGTGGAAAAAAGATCAGTACAGCTGATATTTTGCTACAATCTACATAATATTCAAACATGTTAAAAAATATCACAACAATTACATGCAAGATATTTTGTTTTGTGCCAACATTCCAATTTCACGAAAAGTTGATGTGATTGGATGGCTTGGACTCACCTACTTACCCAAATCGAAAAGCAAAGGAAAGATCACAATCTCTCAATAGTTCGACACATCAAAACACTTCATTGTTTCTGATTTTAACCATGCATGGATAGATAGTTTAATGCAGTATAAACCGAAAAACTCCGATTAAAATATTTCGAACAGCGCCCACCCGAAATATGCCTCGTAAAATAATACACACTGTCACACAGATAACGCCTCGCGCTAAAGGAGAAATCGTCGACGACATCGACGCCCGAGCTCAAAATGGCGCACTGGTTTGTTGATGGCTGATGGTGAAAATGGGGATGGGTTGCAATCCCCTATTACGAATTGCCCTCTGTATCGCATTCCCCTCCTGATCCCAACCCTGGTGTTAGCTGTTCACGGGTGCCGCAATCATGCTGCGGTCGCTGCGGTCGCTGTGTCAAATGTGCAAGCGCAAACCCCATAGCACATAAAATATCATTTTCAAACCAGTCGTCGGGAGGACGACTGGTTTGAAAATTATCGCTCCGCAGTGCGAATTCGTCGAGCGAATTAGCTCATTCGCTCATTCGTCGTGCTGCCGAACGCAAAACTCGGTGATACCGACTTATTCGTCGTGACACCATGGATGAGAATAATCCATGGTGATACCAGCTAATTCGTCGTGATACCCGTGATACTGACTAATTCGCTCTGTTGGCGATCACGCCCCTAGTATACAGACCTTGGCCCCTAGTAGTCAGTTGCAAAATTCGTAATAGGGGAAAACGACAGGACACCATTTGAACCAATGATGTCACTGATGGAGATCTTTCAAAAATAGCGTGATACGATTTTGTTTACACGGCCTTGTCAGCATCGAAACACGCAAGGCCTTATAACCAGGTAGAGTCATCCGGCAAATGTACCGCTCCGTGACGTAGGTGCGTGACGTCACAAAGATATGCACCGGCCTCAAGGCGCCTGTCACCCGTAATGCTTTTATTGCGATATTATTTGTAAGATTATTTTCTATGCAAAGAGGAGATAAAGCACTGACAACAAAAAAACCATTCGGTAGAGAAACTATTGGCCTACCGACGAACCAGCAATCGTTTTTGTCCTCACTCTTAACCATTAGCCTAAACAGCCGTCAAAAAGCAAGTGCTGACGGACACTGATCGACAACCTCTAGGTTAATCCCAAATACTCTAGAAACTGCCTCAAAAAACGTCCCTAAAATATACTTAAAAAATATCTATATTTCCTCAAGGAACTGACAAGAAAATTCTTTAGATTCGAGGTAAAGTCTCTAGATTGGTAAACCCTGTGCGTCAAGAAAGTGGCCACGCCGCTGACGTCACAAGTATACATTGACCAATGCACTCTGAAGGGATGACACCCCCTGGAAACACGTGAATAATGAATGAAAGTGGGCGGGCGTCGAGATTGTGTGTGAATCCCTGTTATACTTCAGGGTGCCATATTGGCATATTTTTGCGCAGAATACACAATTTTGGCATATTTTTAGGTGTTTGGCTGTACGTTGTTTAGCTTTTGGCCTTTCGTCAAATTTGCATATTCTGAGGCATTTTATAGAAACTCTGTAGTTTCATTCCAGCAAATAACAGCAATACCAAGTGGCTTATATCTGGCATATTTCACTGATTGAAAACATTTGCCGCGTTTTGAGGCCGTTATACCCTCACGAAACGTTTGGTTTACCCGGGGGGTTGTCATCCCTGCAGCCCGTATAGGCCTTCAAATGGTCAGCTCAGGGTAATGGACATTGGCAGGGCATGGCTGGTAAAAACGGTTTTTGGTTGTCGGCCGGACCAAAATTCTGGCCGAAACAAAGTGGCCCCGTAAACCCGTGAATCTAGGAGGTCCCTGTGCTGCTTAGGGCCATAGGCGTAGGAGCCTATGGGCCAGGGCAACTGCCCCCAAACATGTTCGGATTAACATTACGCCTATTACGCTTGGCATGGAAGAAATCGATCTTTCCAAAAATACATTTTACTCCCTCCCATCCATCTTCATAATATGCTTCCGTTACCGCCCCATTCTAGAGGTAAGTCCAACTTTGCAGCCACTGCTTTAGGGCCTCTCTCGCTACTACGCCCAGGTGCGCCCATTTTGACGAGCCAAGGGCCCCTCCGACCATCTCGGCCCAGCGGTGCGCCTAAAAAGTCAAACAAACTGTGCCAAGATCAGGACCTTTCATTGCGGAGCCTCAACCACACACACTTGAAATTGTATCTCCTTTGGCGGCGTCGCTTATATGTATCATCACCTGTCTCACACTTTACCAGCCGTTTGGGCAAGGTTGGTCCCAACAAAAAAGACACCACTACCATATTGGTTAATCGCCACTCGACAAGTACACATACGATGGGTCTTCCTTAGAACTGCACGTGCAGTTGACATCGTATCCTTTGGCGCAGTCGTGAGCACTATATTCTATTGGGCGTGGCTTTCAAAGAGGTGTGAGATTTCTAGCCACCTCCGCTGTCCAAAATCAACCGAGTACCTGAACTGAGAAGTCATTGTGTGTTATAGCTCAATATGTAAAAGACCTGGAGTATTATTATTTTTTGCCGCTCACTATCCGTAATATAATATATATATATAACTATTACGCCTATATATACTATATATATATATATATAATAATATATACTATAATATATATTAATATATTATAGATATATATATAGGTCTGTAAAACAATTGCATGTTTGATTTATTTGTAAGGAGCAAGGGGATCGGCATCCAAGTGGACGTCAACACCCCTGAGTCGGACATTCGGCTTCAAAATTGCCGATTGACTTTACTACCTTCTGACGAATAGGGGCCTTGGGTTTTACATACTTTATCAAAAACTTTATACAAAACCTTGATGTTCCGTATTTAAAGGAAATAGTTCGCCTTGGATTTTTTTCAAACACATCTTGACTATAATTTGATTGTAATACAACCTCTTTATCATAATGCAAAAATAGCCATACATAGCCCAATCAGGACAGAAGGAACGTTACATAATTTACATTTTATCAAACACTAATGTGCACTCTCCGCAACTTCAAAACGTGGCTCTAGCCAATCAGACATTTCTGAAAGTAGTCGCGTAAGATTACTGCTATAGCCTCTGCCCAGTGTATAAAGTCCCACATTCTTCCTTGACATTATTTATTGTGGTGGCAAAGATTTTTGCTGTGGTAAAAACACCTTTCTTCTGTTGGTATTTTCGCATTGTTCTCGGTATTTACCTCATTCTCTTGGTATTTTTGGGGAACTTGTAGTATATTAAAAATCTAACCTCATTTATCCGATACTTCTGTGGTTAAAAAATGAGTTACCTGTTGGGTAAAACTAGTATACCTTTCGTAACTGTGACTGGCAATGTCCTATTTTCCTTAGATAAGTTTTCGGTTCTAGTATAAATTCATTTAATCCAGTTTTGTTGATGCTTTAGAATTTTTACTCCAAATCAACAATGCATGTGAAGCTTTACACTCTTTTAAGGAGCTTATGAAGAAAACAACTTTGTCAAATAATGTATTGGTTCACAGCCACACAATTTTTGTTTTGTTTTATTCTTGTTAAAGGCAGGGTGCACCAGAAAGGAAGGGGCGCAGCAACGACCTATGGCAGGGCGAGGGGTGGGGTTACAGTCGTCCTGAGAAAGAGCCCCCCCCCCTAATTTGAAACCACGTATTTCGCGCGCTTTGTTTCTGCCAGAGCTCCTTTATTATATCTATCTCACTTTGGAGAGAGAAGTGCCCATCCAGTCTTGGCTAGGGCGCGCTGACCGCACCTGTTTCCATGGTCCCTCCTCCCGACTCTCTGGTCCCAGAGTGTGAACACCGGCGTGAAAAACCTGCCCATGGACCCCTCTGATCTTACCGAGCACTCAAAGGTTCTCTCCTTTGGATAGCCCCTCCGGCGCTCGAAGCCCGAGACTAGAACCATATGTTATTCAAAGCTACTGTGCATAGGTCCTTGAGACCAATTGGGGGGGGTGGGGCGAGCGTTGGCGCGTGGGCGCGCGCCTATCGCTGTTGTACTCTGGTTGCAAGGAATCAAATGGCTTAGACTTTTAAGCCTAATGACTTCGCATCTCAAAAACTACAATCAGTTGACCCATTCGTTAAATCCACAAACAAGATTAACGCAGTGTCTGTTATTCGTCTACGATCACATAATTGCTACTGCCTCAAAAAACATAAAAAAAAAAATTTAAGTTAAATACGACCAAGATTCAGCGGCACAATATCCCTTCAGAATTGAAGGTAAAATATGCCATACCATTTTGAGGCGGAAACATATCTACAGATTGAGTGTGTGAATACCACAGATTGTAGGTTGAAATCACCACAGATTGAGGATGAAAATACACCAGACGCATGACGAGGTGAATATATACCACATTATTCGGTATCATCAAACTTTGAGTTCTGCTAGGTCCAGCCATATGCTGGCAACACTTTGCTACTGAAAAAAAAACACTATTGAAGTTAAATTACTACAGATTCAGGTGAAATACCACAGATTGAGGGTGAATACCACAGATTGAGGTAAAATACCACAAAAAGTCAAAAATACCACATAAGAATGGTTAATTTTACCAACAAATGTCCTTAAAAATAGGTAGGCAGAATTATCCCCTATTTATTTATGGCGCGCACATTCTTCGACAAAAAAGTTCAAATATATTCAGCTGAGAGCCCTTCAAGCCCAGAAAATTTGCAACTAGGGTTTTTCAACACGGGCTACAAACAACTGCTATCGCCAGTTTTAAAACCCAATGTTTGAAGGTGCAATCATTTCCTTTAACGACGGGAATTTTGATAAAATGGAGCGAAAGTCTGGCATATTTTATTCCAGAAATTTGGCATTATTTTCATGAAGTTTTGTTGGCATATTTGGCATAAAATTTCACAGATTGGCATATATTACTCGGTGAAAGCTGGCTAACCCTGGTTATATTTTTCCTCTGTTATATTTCGGAGAACTTCTTCTCACCAGCCACGGCTATTCTAAGGACAAGAGACACAGTTTAAATTGAACCCAAGGATAAACTGGCCAAATCGAGGGGTTCGAAGGACGCTGCTTTGGTGTGAGAGTGCGTGAACGACTGGAAACGCTCTCCCCTCGGACGTCGTCCTAGCCTCATCCTCACACCAGTTCAAAGTTCCCGTCTGGATGTCCACTGCGGGCCAGGCATCCGCTCAATATTCCAACTGCAGTCAAACTGTACCCAAGCTCGATGAGAACGGGACCATCAGGCCAAGTGGCCTTCTTACTCCCGAACACGTTATGGTTATGGTTATGGTTATATTTATTATATTAAAATCGACACATTTCTAATATTATTTTTAGTATGCCTCAGTCATCAGTGTCCACCCTTCACCAATGGTGGGGGGACCTGCTCCTCGTTGGTTGGTTTAGGGCCAACCCTTGGGTTCTAGGATTGCAATTCAAATACAAAATTATGGCTAAAAATAAGCATAGAGAGTGCAAAATTAAGCAACAAAATATACGTCCCATGCTTTATCAATAACCAATCACCAGCTCAACAGAATTCGTTATTACCTATGCCAATTTGTACCTGTTTTTTGCTCCACAGTGACAGGCTGTCCATTTTGATTTCATTACATCAACAAATCAGTAACAGGGTTCCATTTATCCAATGCAAGGGGTGGAAATTCCACAGTAAAATTCAGGAAAAAAGTGAACATATGGAATTGATAGGGTGTAATTTTACACCCATATTTATCAATCAATCCTATACCTTATATACACTCATATATACAATCCTAGGACTTGTTCTTGCTGGGCTAGGGCGCATAGCCTTAGTGGGCTCAGGCTCAGAGCAGAATTCTATGATGATGATGATTGGGGTTTAAGGGCGGGCCGACAACTAAGGTCACATGCCGCCCAGAGCAGAATTCTAGGACCAAGGCTGTATAATAGGGTGCTGGGCCAACCCTGGCCGAATCTTACCACAGCGCAGTCTTTTTTACCAAGTGCTGTCAATGCGTAAATACGGCGGTGTGGCGCAAGTATGGCATGCCCCATGACAAATGGCAGTAATACAAATGTTAGTGTTTTTTTAACTTTCAGCAACTGTACAAATAGCTGCAACAGATTTATTCCAGAAACAAGTTGAAATCACAGATTTTGTATACCCTCATTCACAAAGCAAGTGATACAAACAATACAGTTAGAGATAAAATAATAATTAATGAAAGCATAGCACATCATTTATCACACCCCAATAGGCTTTACAAAGCCACCTAGCAGCAAATACTAAATATGTAGATAGTATCACAGAAAAGGAAAATGCCCAATATTTCACGTGGTATTGTGTTTTAAATAAAGGTGGTGCTCATGTAAAAGCTGGTATTCTTTTATGCATGACGGATGGCGTATGAAGCTGAAGAGCATTTTAAGTGGACACAATTCATGAAATGGGAAATGAATCATCTATACGTAACAAAATCTAGTGGCAAGTATCTAAATACTAGTCCAATGCTAGTCCACAGCATCTTTCCACAGCATCTTTGGCTTACCAAAGTCGCTGGCATCTCCGTGGGCTGCACGGTTGGGCTGTACAGCCGCCATCTGTGCCGCCAGCCGCGGCCATGCCATGCAGCCCTACCCATCTGGAGCGCCATCTCTGATTGCCTGTCCGCCGACTCCAGTGACGCTCAGTACTCAGTAGTCGCCACTTGCCACTAGATATTGTTACTCATAGCTGATTCATTCCACATTTCTTGAATTGTGTCCGCTTTAAGTGCTAATTAGCTTCATTCGCCATCCATTATGTTTAAAAGAATAACAGCTTTTACATGAGCACTAGCATTTATCTAAAAATGCAATATCACATGAAATATTCATAGTTTTCCTATTCTTTAGTACTATCCAGTATCCATGGATTTAATATTCACGGTTAGATGGCAGTTACGCATTGACAGCATTGCCGATACTTGGTAAGACTGGGCTGTGATAAGATTGGGCCCTTGTTGGCGTTGATGTCGGCGATAATTTCATTGGATGTCTGATTAAGCACTGCCCTCTGCACTTCCAGCCATTGTGAATTAAACAGGTCACCACATCGGTATAAAAGTAACTGCTTGAGCCTCGCAGCTGTGTACCCTAACCAAGGCTGTATAAAACCCCTGAATAAAGGCCCGAATACATCAAGAACAAAAAGGAATGAAAGTAAGCTAGCATACATCTGCCTATGACTAGTCATGGCCTTTGTGCCCAAAAACTTGCATGAGTTGTCTAATCGTTGCCTTCCGACAAGATCTGCGGCGATTGACTGGCTCAGGTAAGTGTGAATTGCTCTACAATGTATATCCAGGTATTTACATGCTATGTATATTGTTTAGAAAATTGCTTTATAAATTAAGAAATGACATGCTAGAGAGATATGCCTATATATGTTGAATGCTTTTGAATTTCCTATATACTGGGCGATAAGAAAGCATGGGCGGTTCCAGAGGAGGCCATTGGGCCATTTCCTCCCATCCCAAGCCACCTGAAATAGGCGGAGATTTGACACATTTCCTGACATAGAAGAAAATCTAACCTACTTGCATTACGGGAAGTTTTCTTTGAAACAGTCGGCTCAGGGGCAGCACCAGTATATTTTAGCTGGGGGAGGGAGCGGTGCCACAAGGGGTGCTCCTCCCGCACAAAGGGGCCTTCTCCCTTCATAGGAGGGCCTCTTCTCCGCACGAGATTGCCTCTTCCCCACGCATTGAATAGAGGCCTCCTCCCCGAACAAAGGGGCCTCCTTTTCGCCAAGAGGATCCCCTCAGTGCTCGGGGGAGCAGCTCCCCTCCTGTGGCGCCGCACCTGGAACCAGAACTAGCAATGCGTGAGCGAGCGTACTCCGATGAGTTTTCAGAATTGTGCGTGACTTTTCTGTTTGTTTGTCTCTACGAGGTCGACCCAGGTGACTTTCAGGTCACGTATGGTTTTCTCCAATAACCTCGCAGCCATACCATATAATTGGTACATGTTTTCAACTAAACCTTCGACAGCGTTTTCCACAAACCCTTATTTTTCAGCAAAATCTCAGAACATGACGTCATTCCGACGTCATTACCGGTTGACCTATCATAATCTCGTCTTTTTTGTTTAGTCAACATGCGTAAAATTTATGTGAGAGAGAGAAAGCACTTCATGTTTGGTGACGATGCTTACGTTGGTTTAGGATACGTATATCGCAAAATAACTATCTGAATCTGAACTACCAGGCACATATTCCGCCGCCCCCTGTCCGCCCCTGTAGCTCAGTGGGAGAGCGCTGGACTACTGACCTATCCCGGTAGTGGCAGCCCGGGTTCGAGTCGGTTCGGCGCTCGCTATTTGCTCCTGACTAGGAATGCATTGCGGCCGGTGGCAGCGGTCACACTCAAGGCCAGGTAACGTCAGTGAGCGGGGCGGACCGTGTCCAGGTATGTCGGGCAACGTACAAACTTTCGTCTCTAAATCTGGCCGGCCAACAGGAATTGCGCGATCGGGTGGTGAGGTCAGGACTTGTGCAACAAGCTCTGCTTAGCGCGGGTCCTGACCTCGGAAAGCCATCCATACAAAGCATTAGGACTAAATTTATATAAAAAATGACGCGATGACTTCCAATTGTACAGGCATTCAGGCATTCTCAGCCATGCCCTTCACGTGCTACCAGCGCACACACTGGATACCATTGTCCATGCTCTTGTCCCTTCGATCGCTCGTTACTGTATGAGCGTGTACGTCTGGAGGTTAGGACTTAGGATCGTGTGGTGTGACAGATGGCTCGCGTACGTCGACTTCAACTTTTGTGCACGGTCATAAACTGTTGTGCGCGAGTGGTCAGTAGTCGCAGATGCTGCAATCGTTCCTCTGATGCTATCGGGCAGCTCGGCTGAGCTGGCTGTCAGTGGCTTAGTTAGCAGAGTACCACACTGTCTGCGCAGTCCAGGGAGCTATCTGGACTGATGCTCCCGAATACGTCAGCGAAACCATCGGTCCGATATCCGGCGACCTACATGAACACGATACCAGAAATGCTGATCACGTGACACAGCCACGGGCGCGAACCGAAACGGGCAGGCGTCGACTGTGTATCAGAGATGTTGCTATGCACAACAGTACCAAGCTCGATCCACATGTGCAATCGTTCCATGGATATTTGAAACTCGCAATCCTGTCGAGACGCCACTGAAGAGTCTGTGTGTAATTTGTGTAATGTGTAATGTGTAATATGTCGTGTGCCCTTCGTGTTTCGTTCGAGTGGTGTCTTTGTCCTCATGTCCACTGTTTAATCTTGTTTGACGTGTCAGGTGAAAACTCATCATGGTTGTGGAATGTGGATCTTTGATGAATAGTGAATACACATTTGTATCTGTCTGTATCCGTAACAAGAGTGTGTGTGTGGGGGGGGGACTAAAAATAGCCCCCCCCCCCTAGTAACTCGCGGGTTAACAGAAATGCACACAAGCACATACAAGATGAGGTGAGCTGCATGATTGTTAGAAACGTGACATGAACCAGCTTAAAATAGTAGGGTGCTTGATAGCCTCTATGTGCTTTAGCGCGCCCCAAAAAACACACACAGCTGCCCTTCAAAGAGTAATTGCAAATGTTATTTGCACGCAGGGAGATGGGCCTTCTGGCGGCAGCAGCGCCGGCGTGCACGACCCCGGACTGTACCGGCGATGTGTACGAGGGGGCTTACAGCCGCGGCATTGACGGCCGAGCCTGGCGCTGCCACGGCTGCCGGGCCGTCATCAACATCCGCCGGGACAGCTTATTCGACCGCAGCAAGGCCTCCCTCAGCCAGCTCGTGCGAGCTATGTATTTAATCGCAATGGAGACGCCCAGCAAGGCGGTGATGCGGGAGGCGGAGCTGGCGAGCGCCACTGTCGCTTCCTGGGGCAACCTCATCCGATATGTAAGAGTGATGTGTTGTCATTCGGTAATCATTTGTCGTTTCACATGATTTTGTTGTCCTTTGATATATTAATGTATGCCATCGATTTATCGGCGATGTCTATTTTGGTGTTTACGAACACAATGTGTCAGCGAACAGGGCACTGTAGCCAAGGACTTTTGCTCAGGGGGGGGGGGCACGTCGAAAAAAATCACATTTTCTCCTCCTCAGCCATATCCCTGTGACCCGGCGGGGGGGGGGGGTAGGGTCGGGTTTTGCAAAGAATCTCAATTCTAATCTAGTCATGAAATCAACATTTTGGCTCCTCCAGCCATATGTTTGCTGACCGGGGGGGGGGGGGGGGTCGGGTTTTCAGAGAATTTCAATTCTATCGGTAGTGTGAATTTAATTTCGCTCAGGGGGGGGAAATTAAAATTAACAACTAAGTAGGACGTAGCCGAAGGGGGGGGGCATGGCCCCCGGGCCCCCCTTGGCTACGTTTCTTGTCAGCGATTTATGTGAAAAGTAAATTCATCGCTTTTCTGTCATTAAGTGTAAGCCTAACTCAATCCATGAACTGACAATACAATTTATTTCAGTCTCAAAGGCAAGAAAAAAGGTAAAAAGTGCCACTGCACTTTTTTACCCTTTGTCTTACTTTTAACCCGCGCACCGACGGGGGGTCGGATATCCGCCCCCTAGAGGTTTTTCGGGACTAGCGGGAAAACGGCGGCGCGTAGAGCCGCCACATTTTGCACAGCTGTTTGTGCATCAATTACCCACACTTTCTAAAAAATGACCTAACCTTTAAGGTCACGTTGTCAGGTCACATTAAATGACCTGACCTCAAGTCACGTTTTTGAAAGTTTGACATCTTGCCGAAGCCACAGTGTTGAACCAAACAGTTTGAAACTCACAGTGGGTAATAAGGCCATGGGTATCTACAGTTGGCATATCTCAGATTTTTTTTTTATATCGATGACCTGAGGTCATGTCAATTTTGTGACCTCTCATTATAAGTCTATGGGATAAAATTAAAATGCGCACCAATCGAACAAAACCTGGCTAAATATGGTCCGTTTTCATCCTTATCACTATTTTGAAGCTAAGCAGAAGAATGCATGTTGCTTTTTTTCTTCCGTGACCTCTTTAAGGTCAAGTCCAATGTGCCCCAAGGTCATTTGGTTTTTGTACAATAACTCATCTTCTACGCAAGGTAGGGTGCTATGGTTTTCACCATTCTGTTTCTCTTGTCGACCTCCATCGATTGATATTAAATTTGACTTGACCTTGACATGACCTCAGATCAGGTCACATTTTTTAGTTTGACCTAGCTAGATCATCCGATATATGATTTGATGTGCCGTGATGAGAGAAACACGATTGTGGCAAAATCGTTGCCCTAGCTTTTATACCTAAAAAGTTATTAGCAAAAATATGTTTTTAGTAAAATTAAGCATTTTGACCTTCGCTGACCTCTGGAGCTTTAACTATTGACCCTATCTCAAATCTGAGGGCCCTTTGCAGAAAGAGTGTTTCAATGGAATTGCAATGCTTTTTTCGGATTGCTCCTTGCTATGTTAGTTACTGAGCTAGCCCGGATTATGTGAAGCAATGCTCAATTTTCTCGAAATATGGGAAAATCTGATCTGTTTTGACCTCTGGTGACCTCAATGTTGACCTCATCGAAAAATTATCTGGGTATTTTCTGTAGTACTCGTAACGGCCTACCTCACGCCGTTTTCCGCTTCTCGCTACGTTGCGTAGTTTTCTAAATTTCTGGGGGGCGGTTATCCGCCCCCCGTCGGTTCTAAGTTGGCTCAGAACCCCGTCGGTGCGCGGGTTAAGACTCAAGTCAATAGTCATTTGTATTGTCACTGCTTAAATATGCCAAGTCTCAAACAAGGGTTAAACTTTATTGATAAATCCATGAACGTCGGAAGTGGGGAAGGAGAAAACTTTCCCTATAACATTTTCTGTTTTTTGCATTACATTTATGAAGAATGCACGCCGCATGAAAAGAATCTACGAGTATTTGAAATGGCTTCCATATCAACCTTTAGGAACTGGCGACGCTCTTGCCGAAGTCTACAATATCTTGTCATCAGATTTACTTTGCACGATTTAAAGATACAAATAAATTGTGAAAGCTACACGATAATAAGCTATAGGCCACTGATGGTCGATCTCATTGGCTTCGGGTTAAATACAATATTAGATAATTATATTTGATAATCCTCCTCTCATAATGCCAACAATGATGATTTATATTAAATATAACTCAATATGATTGGCTTTTGGCTTGCGCCTTCATCAGTTTACTGATGACTTCAGTTTACTGCTAGCTGCTGATCAGCTAACTGATGTGTTTTATTTTCTATAAATATTGTTTGGCATTATTTATTTATTTTATTTTTATTTGTATATTTTATTATTTTAATGTCTCTCAATACAGTGTTGAAACATTTAAAACTAGAAGATAAATTAGTGGAAGACTAGCCTGTTGACTCGATAACACATAGACACACATCGAGAGGTATTTTGACCCGCTATTTCATTGAGTCGGTCCTCCGGTGACCCATTAAGTCATTGACCTTTGAAGTTTCCATGGAGATGTAGCTAGGTAAGCTGCAACAGTCCATAGAAGGTGCTAATTTTCACAAATCTGCATAAGTCAAAATATTTTAAAAGTAGCGTACGTGCTTTATTTAGCTGAATAGACAATAACAATATTTCCCTCTACATTGTATGCATATTTCATCCATGTATGCATGCATTATTAAAAAACATGTATTTTTAGATCATGACGGAGGATATGCTGCGGCATCCTGAAAAGCTCGGCGGGCCCGGGGTCGCCGTGCATATAGACGAGCCGCTGGTCTCGCAGGCAGAGCCGGCTCGTAGCGGCAAGGCTAGGGCAGCTCCGCAGCAGGAGCTGTTCGGGATGACGGACGAGAGCGGCCGCTGCCACGTCCAGCTCGTCCCCGACCGCACCCCCGACACCCTACTGGCTGTTGTCGAGGGACACGTGCTGCCGGGATCTGAGGTAAGTCTCATAGATCTGCGAGTTAGAACTAGAAGGGCGTGTTTACACACAGACTGGCACGGCACAGGAAATTCCGGCTCCGTTACTGCGCGGGCTAATCAATGGTGTTCTATTACGCCTTTTTGACTCGGGGCGTAATAACCACTATGTCGTTTTACTTGGAGCGAAATAGCCACTATGTGTTTTCTTTCTTTTTACTTGGGGTGTAAAAAACAAAAAGATTCCCTACGGGGAGTCTGGATCCGCCAGTGCCAAAAGTTGCCCCCCCCCCAACCGAGCGTCTGGATCCGCCCCTGCCACTGGCGGTGGTTCACTGAATTGCACGGTTAAATTCATCTGTCTGTGCGACGCCCATGATAGACAGCGCCGGAAAGTGCAGCTGGCGTCCCGCAGTATCGGTCATAAATTGGACAGTTTCCGAATGTTTGTTGCTCAGGAACAGATGTGTTAGCACATGTGTTACCAGGTGACATTTATGGTTTCCACCGATATCGAGACATCGGTTGACCCTTTTCAACCGACGTCAATGACCTCCAATGACCTGTGATAACTATTTTTATAGGGCATTTTGTGACGCTGATTTCTAATTTTACATCCATTTTACATTATTATTTGTTCCACTGAGGTCATGCACTTTCACAAGTCAACCGATGTGACTGACCCTGATGTCATGAGATTACTTTTTTGGTTTTTGATTGCTTCTAGGACATTTTGTGACGCTGATTTCAAATTTTGGACCCATTTTTGCATAATTGTGCGATCATTCACGATCATAGCACGATTATATTTCAATATCTATGCATTAACAATTTTGATGACATCTGGGTCATTGCCATGGCCTTGAGATCACATAATGACCGAGGACCTTAAAATTGGGCGTCAACGGCTTGCGCTGATCACAAGCAACATACTCGCTTTTATCATAACTCTAGCTCAATTAGAGGCAAACGCTAGTGAGCCCCCCGCAGGTCACGTAGGTATTGGGCGCTGCATTGGCGAGGGTCAAAAGCTAGTTCTCCGCTTATAACCTGGCTGACTAATTATACTGTGGCTGGCTGGTTTCAGATCTGGTCGGGCCAGTGGGCCGGCTACGCGGGACGCCTCGCGGCAGCCGGCTTCATCCACCGTGCGGTGTATCCCTTGGAGGAGGCCGGCAGCGGCGATGGTACGTGACATGCTTTAATACATATTTATGTAATGCTTATTTTAACCCAATGTGCATTTTCTGTACTCGCTGGATCCTGATTTTATGGTGCCACGCCTGTCATCTACCACGCGAAGATATTGTTTAAAAGTAGATTACACTCGTACAATACAAAAGTAACATTTCAACTAATATAAGTAGGTATTACTTCCTCTACTTTTTAAACAATATATGACGAATAACGCACAATGCATACAGGGGGCAACATGAGGACGTTCGTGGGTGGATCAAAAGGTGGTAGGAACTGCGAGCACGGGGTCATGCCCCATCCCAAACCACCTGAAATTGTCGCAAATTTGACACAGTTCCTTAGATATTGGAAAAATGAAGTAGCATTTACTAAGGAAGGTTTGCTTTTGTTCAGTTACTTATGCATAAGCAAACGAAACCCGATGTGTTTTCAGAATTATGTAAGCATTTTTCGGATTTTCCCCCCCCCCCAAACAAAAATGCTCAAACTACCGTTCTGGATCCGCCCATGGCGACGATAGATACACTTAAAATGTACCAACCGTTTTCTTGAATTGCTGCTTCTTTTTTCTTAACTGTTTTCTAAGAAACTGAAACTTTTCATTTTCCACGAAACCATGATGCTATTTACGATGCTAGTTGCAGACGCATTGTTATCGAACTTCTTACGTAATGGATTATTGCATTTTGAGCATATACGTTTTATTAAAAATACAAAAACAGTAGAGATTATCTTGGTTAACAAGGCTTGCGTAAATTTAACCTTTCTGAATACCAGACACCTACGTAAATTTAACCTTTCTCAATACCTTCATGCTAATGAAACTCTTCTGATTTCCAGGTGTGCACACCAACGCCGCAGAGGGAATGTGGTCGACAGTGAAATCCCAACTGAAGCGCATAAGGGTATCGCGGCGCCGCCTCCTACCATCCTACTTGGATGAGTTCATGTGGCGTCGGCGCCACGGACGCCAGGACGTTAGTACCTACTAGTACCTGTTCATTGAAGCATACTTTTGAAGCAATATTCGTGACCAGAGGCCGTTCTTAGAAAATGAATCAAGTCACGGCTCAGTTATTTCTCTCAACCGCTAAGCCTTTTTCTATTATAAGCAAGTCATTATTATCAACAAAATTTGTTGAAAACGACAGCATGGTTATATTATTGAGTTTCTTGGTTTTATTTTGGAGACATTGAACAGTACAGTAGCTCGCAGATCAGAGCCTATGATTTAAACACAAAATAGAGTCGTAGCGCGATTTTTTTTTAGAACAGCCTCAGGTCATAATACATTTATTTCATCCATTTCAACAAATGCTTTTAATATATCACATATACGTTATTGCAACATTATATACATACTTTTTGATGGTGAAATCCATCGGACCCCCAGTGACGATGCCCATGCCGGGGATGAAATAACTTAGTTGTGTATTTCTTCTATTTAGCACCATGCGAAAAACTATTGTAATCAGATCGTCTTGACGACGTGTTTCGGTTTCCAGGCGTTCCGCGAGATTCTGCGTGCCGTGGCCGAGCAATGCCCTGTGCGATAAGAACTGGCAACGCAGCGACGCTCACGAGCTCAGCGACCCGGCACCCTTTGTGATAAGAGCTGGCAACGCAGCGACGCTCGCGAGCTCAGCAATCCGGCACCCTTTGTGATAAGTGCTGGCAACGCAGCGACGCTCGCGAGCTCAGCGACCCGGCACCCTTTGTGATAAGAGCCGGCAACGCAGCGACGCTCGCGAGCTCAGCAATCCGGCACTCTTTGTGATAAGAGCCGGCAACGCAGCGACGCTCGCGAGCTCAGCGACCCGGCACCCTTTGTGATGAGAGCCGGCAACGCAGCGACGCTCGCGAGCTCAGCAATGCTTCACACCAGACGGACGTGCAGACTCAGTTGGCGCCAGATCTTGAACGGACATTTCATATGTCAATTAGTGTGTGTATATGGCTGTGTTTTACGATGTGGTTTATGTTTTTAAAGTTGACGTCTTCATCGCACAGATTGAATTACAACTATATATTTTCGGTGCCGTGTATTGATAACGGTTGGAGTAACAGACGGGAACACGTATGCAACTTCGGGTCACCGTAGCACACAGAAACAACGGACGGACGGAAAGTTTAAACTGCCTGAAGACGCTTCTGCTCCACCTCCACCATCGCTGCCTGAAGACGCCTCTGTTCCCCCACATCGCTGCCTGAAGACGCCTCTGTTCCCCCACATCGCTGCCTGAAGACTCCTCTGTTCTCCCACATTGCTGCCTGAAGACGCTTCTGTTCCCCCACATCGCTGCCTGAAGACGCCTCTGTTCCCCCACATCGCTGCCTGAAGACGCCTCTGTTCTCCCCCACATCGCTGCCTGAAGACGCCTCTGTTCCCCCACATTGCTGCCTGAAGACGCTTCCGTTCCCCCACATCGCCTGCAGACGCTCTGTTCCCGGCCACATGCTGCAATGAAGGACGCCTCGTCCCCCCATCGCCTGCCTGAAGACTCCTCTGTTCTCCCACATTGCTGCCTGAAAGAGCTTCGTTCCCTCCAAATCGCTGCCTGAAAGAACGCCTCCTGTCGCCCCACATTCGCTGACTGAAGACGCCTCTGTTCTCTCCACATCGCTGCCTGAAGACGCCTCTGTTCCACATCCCCCTTCGCTGCCTGCAGACGCATCTGTTACCCCATCGCTGCCTGAAGACGCTTATGTGTTGAGGCGCCCTGAAACCCAAATCATCATCAAGACGCTTATGTACCCCATCGCTTCCTGAAGAACGTCTAGCATCTTATCCACTTCTCCATCGCTTCCTGAACGACGCCTCTGCGTGGCGTAGCCAGGAATTTTCGCTCAGAGGGTTTCCGTGGCCGGAGAAGGGCTTCAAATGGCTCTAAGAAAGCACCCCACCGGGTCAGTTGGAACACTTTGGCGTTTGGGCGCCTCAAAGAACTACTAAGACCATAGGGTTCCCATGTTAAAGCGACGATTTTCAGACCGAGTCTGGCTCGTAACCTATGGGAATTTTCAATTCCGACTTCTGCAAAAACATATAGCTATGAGGCCTTGGCTACAACGTTTTCTCTATTTACTCATTTTTTTTGCGATATTCCTGGAACACAAAGAGGTAAAATCGGCTTGGGGGTTTAAACATTATCGGAGCGGCCCAATGCCGACTCGTGGCGTAGCATGGAAGTGGCGACCTGCACGTCATCTATAATGCCTAGTAGAGGCGTGTTTGTTTTGAATTACGCTGATATGCTACCAAGATACTGAAATCTAGTCCTATTTTCGAACTATGCTTTTCAGTAGGTTTGCTGGAAGTGAATTTCAATAAATTAAGATTAGTCTATGTGAAATGTAAGTTAATGACACACAATACAATCTGTTAAATTTATCAATAGAAAACATTTTTTCAAAACAAAGTAAATGCTGTCTAATTCATTTGGGCGCTTTATTCCTTACCGTTCTACCCGGTGTCTAGTTATCCTGCTAGAAAGGGTCCTATTTGCTTTCAAAGGGTCTTTCATGCTCTGCAGTGTCTGCATAATCGACCACAACATCAGTCCAATTTATGTTGCACTAGCTGGGATACCCGGCATTGCCCGGGCAATAAATTACCTAATGTTAACAATAATGACACATTTGATGTATTTTTTTTAAGTGGTGCGTAATTAAGCACAACTTGAAAAAACGCATACCCAGTCACGTCCAAAGATTACACTTTCCATGCTATAAGAATGTTAACAATACTGACTACAAAAGCACCACTTTAAAAAATCCGTGGTACCAGCTTGTTCCATCAAGTTGTTGAAAAACGCGGCTCCACTTGCTGAACCTCCTCCGAACACGAAAGCTCAGGATTAATTGAAGCATTGAATGTACCATGCGTTATGGAGCATAATCGAACCTTACCTAACCTTTATCATATTGCTGCTGATGGAGCATCTCGGACCGGATGGACACATGCCTAGTGCCTTTTGCCTATCCCAGGCAGGAGGTCTCCGAGACAACTTCGCCATGGTGGGGGGGGGGTAAAAATTACCCAATCTAACTCGAAAACGAAAAGGGATAGACAGATGCGGAAAAAAGCGTTCGAAAGCTCTCAACATGTACATCCAAAGTACAGATACTATTTTTAGCTAAGGTCAATATTGAGGTCGCTAGAGCCTAGAGGTCATCAATGGTCAAATTTCAGTTTTTGGACTTCGCCTCGAACGCTCCATAGTCCCTATGCAACGTTCTGCCCGACGCAAGCCCGACGTGGGCAGATCGTTGAATAGGGGCTATGGAGCTTGCGCTTGCGCTTTTGACAGAGCGATCAGGGCCCGGGAGCGCATTGTGAACGGCAGGGCAATCCGGAGTAGGGTGATTCGTAATATGGTTATATGAACGGAAGGGCTTTGTGAACGGGATGGTAATTCGTCATAAGGTGATTGATATGAACGGGAGGAGGGAACGTAAAAGAATAAAGATCAATTTGTTATAGGGTAATATGAGCGGGAGGGCATTGCGAACGGAAGGGGAATCTGTCATTAGGCAATTCGTAATAGGGTAATATGAACGAGAGGAGATAACGAACGGAACGGCATTGCGATTAGGGGGAAAACGACAGGGCAACCACTCAAACATTCGACATTTGACGGGAAAATAATGAAAGCATTAAATTTACATGATAAGCCATTTTCCATGCAATCGATCTCAACTCTAAAGCAACCAGTTTCCTTCAATCGTTGCGAATTTGTACCAGTGATGTCACTTTATCGTTGATGGAAATCTCTCACGATAATACGACTTTGTTTATTTGACCTTGTAATAACGAAACACGAATGAAAGTGGGCGTTGAGTGGGCGGGCGTCGCGTGTGTATCGCTATAGTGTGTACTGTACACTACTGTAGTGCCCTGATCACCTTTTGCCTGTTTTATTTAACAGTAAGGATATCAACACATTTATAATATGATACTTAGTATGCCTCAGTCATTAGTGTCCACCCTTCACCAAGCAATGGTGGGGTACCTGCTTGTTGGTTGGTTTATGGGCCATCCCTGACTAGGGGGGGGTCCTATAATCAGTGTTAGATCCACAAAATGACTATTAGCGTAATTGCGAGTGCTTACAAGTGTTTTGCTCTTACTGTGGAAAGTCTGTTTGAAATGAATTTGAATGCTTAAGTAACTAGTAAGTGAAATATGATGAGTTTTTTATTTGTTTTTGATGATTTTAAGGATTACCCCCCAATCTTTTGTAGCTATTCCAGATTGTTATACTGACACAGTCTACTTTCCAAACTGATTCATTCTAGTTCCGGTAGCTAAGCATTCATTGTAGTTTATATAAAATACTTACTTGTACTTAGTTATTGGGATGAAATGCTTTCCAGCCACTGCCTAGGGCCCACTTTGACTTTAACTTGGAAGCTCACTGAGCCTGCATCATGCATGCTTATATTTCTTTGCAATGCTAATGTGGTGTTAACAATGGTCAATCACAATGGTTAATTGTGTCCTGCTTTGGCTCATGCTGATGCTATTTTCTTGATACTGTGAACTGCTGTGATTAGTATATAAAGTCTAGTGCACTGGAGACAATACACAAATGTATAAGAAAATATATTATTTTTTTGTGATTATTTGTAATTTTCTGAGTTCAATAAGTAAAGTTCAAATTTTCTCCATTGCATTGGTCCAGTTTCTATATAAAAGCTCAGTTTCCTAAAATGAACCTAATAGTTCCCTTCTCTCACAGCCTTTGGTACATACTTGAACAGTTAATATTAAATTAATGATATTGTATTCACCTCTGGTGTCTTGCTTGAAGATAATGTGTCATCATGTCTACAGGACATTTATGTTCCAGGCTGCCGTGGTAACCCTTATCCTGGAGGTGATGAAAAGTAACAAAATCTGTCAGGGGGCTTATTCGCGCCCCCTTCAGAATCTCGGTTGCCATAAGTGCTATATAAACTGAAATCTTGGTAGTAGTTAGGCTGTCATGCTCAATGGAAACTCGATCTTGGCATCAAATTGTGGCGACCTTGGTCACTATCTTCAATTCAACACTCATCAAAAAGTCATATTTGTCAAAACATATTTTCAGGAAACCTTGCCATTATCTCGGAAACTATGGCAGCTAGGAGGAATCCAAAAAACACTTTAAAGCAGTTTTAATTGTCTTTTGCCACTATGGCATCAGAAATGACCTCAGGTCAATGGTTTGGGCTGTAGAGGTCAACAAATGTTAAAAAAACTGTTTTTCAGCAAAAGTTTGTTTGTACCCCGTTCCCGTACCCCGTTCCCGTACCCCGTTCCCGTACCCCATTCCTCGTTCCCGATCCCGTTCCTGTATCCCGTTCCCGTATCCCGTTCCGTCTGTCGTCCTTCCTTCGTACATCCTGTATATCCGTTCCTCTGGTCCTTACAATCTTGCCGCTTTCCCGCATCCCTTTCCCGATATCTCTCTTAAATCCCTTCCCGTTATCCCGTTCCCGTATTCCGTTCCCGTAATCCGCTCTCCGCGTTTCCAACGTCTATCCTATATCCCGACTATCCCGTATCCCGTTCCGTATCCCGTTCCGTGATCCCGTTCCCGCGTATTTCCGATCCCAATCCGTTCCACGCCTATACTCCGTCCGCGTACCCCGTAACATACCCCGTCTCCCGTACCCGTGCCGTACCTGTTCCCGTACCCCGTTCTCCAAACTCCTCTCTTGTTTTCGTTTGTGTGCCCTTTATCGTACCCGTTCCTTTGCCCGTTCTCGTTTTGTTATGCCCTTGCATGCTCCTGTACCACGCTCCCGGTTTCCGTACCATGTTCCTGTACCACGTTCCCGTACCACGGTCACTTACACTATTCTTCCACCCGTGCTTGTGCTCGTTCCTGCGCCTATTCCTGTGTCCGTCTCGTTCCAGTTCATGTGCCCCTTCCCTCGCCCCGATCTGTCTCCGGGTCAATGCGTCCTAAAGGTACAGAAACGAGCACCCGCACACCAGCAGGATGCGCGCTGTGCGAATAACACAGACGAAAGGGTGCCATTGGTCGGGATCGAACCAGCGACATTTGCATAGAGCTATCAAACGCCCCCAGCCACATTGCCACCGAGCCAGTGCGTCCTAGGCCCTAGGGCTGCCTCACACGGGTGTGTTTGTCATGCGTTGTGTTCCGTCACGTCTCGATGAGTCGATGCGTCTCAATGCGTCTATCATTGACGCATCGCGACGCATTTAGACGCATGGAGACGCATTGAGACCCATTGAGACGCATCGAGACGTGACGGAACGCAACGCATGAAGAAGTAACAACGCACCCGTGTGAGGCGGGCCAGTAAAGAATCAGCGACAATCTGGTCCCTCGCAAACAAGTTGAGATATTTACTCACGACACGTTGTGAATCGGAATTCATATACCACGCCAAAGAACTTAGCCAAATATCAATGCAACCCTCCTAGCCGGCCGATCTGCATGCGAAATATTGCGCACGCAACTGCAACTGGCGCCGAGTTATTAGGCTATCACAGACTGACTCACATCTCATACTGTTCACTCATAGAGTAGATTGTAAACCTCCATTCCATGACAGTGTGTGCTCTTGATCCAATAGCTGAGTCACAGTAAAATATGTATAGTTCAAAGTCACTATCTATGCTTTGGTTTCTGCTTCAAAAATCATTACTATTTCCACCAGATGGCTGACCTGCTCTGTATTGCTGCTCGCACCTGGCCTTTCTGCTTGTGGCATCGGGTGATACGTTGTCATACAGCGACATACCATGAGATTGACACATGCTGGTCTACAGTGGGGACCGGTGCTGTACCCACTGGGGTGGTACTTATCATGTATCAGGTTCAGAACAGGTTAGCGTCTTTATCGCGGCATTCCTGACCCGTGTTTTTCCGAGTATTTGTACGGTCCTCCTTCATTCTAACGGAAATATCGCGTGCTATTAATGTGAATGAGAGGAAAAACCAAGTTGTTATCATGGATTTCATTGTATGAGTATAACTAACATCGGACAGGAAACAAACATCCTATCCTGTTTTTCGTTTGAAGTAGCTCTTTCATATCGGTAATACGAAAACGCGCTGGTTATAAGACAAAAGGGTGCAATAATATAGTTTTGTGGACGAGCGCGACAAAATCCACAGTGTGTGGCCGAGACAAAGTCCAGGCCTCTGAGAATTTGGGAGCGTGACTCCACAAAGCGAATAAGTGTGCAGCTGCAGCACGATATAGATTTTAAAAAACATAAAAGCTAGTTGGCGATGAACAAGCGGGCGCGGAGGAAAATGTGAACTTCAACTTGATTGGGCAAGTAGCTTCTGATATAAAATAAGGGTGCGCACGTGCAAAGGTCCACCCCTGACTTGTGGGACAGTGGTGGCTGAGAGATCCCCAACCACACACCAAATTTGAACGTAATCGGCTCAGCCGTTCCTGAGATATAGGATAGGGGTGTGCACGTGCGCACGTGTAGAGTCAACACACCCCTGAGTTGTTGAAAAGTGGCGGCTGAAAGATTCCTTACCACACATCAATTTGCACGCAGTCGGCCCAGCCGTTGCGGAGTTTTTGCGAGAAAACACCAACATGCGCGTGGAACGCGGCACGTGCCACGCGCAGTACATAACCCACATGAGTCGACACTGGTCTCAAACAGGGCAGGGCGGATGGGGCTACTTAGCAAAGCAGTCCGCTTGTCATTCTGACTTACGGTTGCAGAGATATAAGCTTCTCAAAAGCATCGCCATGGGCGGGGCTGGGCCGCTCATATTCCGATTTTCCCCATATACCACGGAATGACGCCCGCCAATTTTAATTCTAGTCTGGCCTAGTCATGTGATCTAGAGTCCAAAACTCCGGTCACGTGACCTACAGTCCACAATCTCTCCAGTCTTGCCACAAATTAATGTGTTTTACGCATTTTTACCAAAGCACGTGAACAAATTTCAGCTGCACACTTAACCCTCGCCTTACGGGGGGGCGGGGCCTGACAGACCCCCCTGAGGTTTTTATTGAATAACTTCTTACATATGATGCGCATCTTTATGAAATTTTCAGTAGCTGAGTTGACACCAATTATACGGATCCTGTGGAATTTTCATTATGATTGGTGAAGGAATTTTTGAGATAATGACGTTTTGATGACGTCATGTTCGTAAAAAGTGGTAAATATTGGAAAAATAATAGAAAATATAGAAGTTTAGAAAATTAAAAACGGAAATCAGGAAAGACGTAAAATGTTGTTTTCTTTCAAATGACAATTTTTGAATTTCTGATTTTTTTATTTTGACCCCCAAAATGTCAAAAAAACGTTTTTTTAGGGTGAATCTCCTAAAAATCTAAATTTTTAAAGACAACTTAAAAAACAGAATATATGTGAGTGAACTGAGTTTGAAAAATACCCAAACCAAATTTCACAGCAATATCTCTATTTTTGACTGACTGATGGCTTCCTAAGTGTAAGAAACTTATGACGTCATTTTTTATTTAACCTTTTCGACTTTTTTGACCAGATTCTAACAAATAAATACTTTTTTGTATTCAGGAGCAAAAACTGGTCTGGGAACATGCATTTTTATTTACATTTATCACTTTCTAATTTTGAGGTTTTCTGACCGTTTTTCCGGACGTGATCGAGTCGAGGTTGCTAATGCTAATCGCCCATAGCAATTTTCATCTATGGTGACGACTTTCGTTCCTATCCTATGAGTTCATTAACTAACCCAGACCTAAAAATCGATATTTGTCCAGATAGCTGATTCAACAACCAACACTTTGACGCTAACCAAATCATTTTATGTTCATAACGTTAGTAATTACGACGGACAGAGCAAAACCGCTATTTTTGGTTGGACGTTGTCGATTTTAGGCCATTCACTTGACCTGGAAGGTCAAGTGAATGGCCTAAAAATGGCACCCGTTGACCTGAACAAAAAAAATACCATTAGATCCTCACATGACAGGCAACATGCTGGTTTTTACGGCGTTGCACTATGTTGCTTGGTTTGGGAGTTAACAGGTCAGCCCCCCCCCTCCGTACGGCGAAGGTGATAAACGGTCCCCGTAAGGCGAGAGTTAAGTCTGTTACACGAGTCTTCTACCTTCACTCAAAGATATCAGAGTTATTTAGCGCGTGCTTTAACCCGGCAGTCACTGGGGTATTTTCTGTAACGCGAGTCACTGGGGGGGGGGGGCTTTTTAGCCCCCTTGTATCTTCGGAACCAATAAGATGATCGCGCAGAATCAAACGGCAATCGATAGACCAGGAAAGTTATTCGTTCATCGACGTAAAACAATTTGTGTTGTCCTAGAGGTCAGTGGTGACGTCACAGGTCAGGTCAAAGGTTAAAATCTTGCCATTTGAGTTGATAGGACATATTTTCCATTCAAAGCCTTTGGTTGCAACCATGATCACCCAGAGTGCTCTCAAAGGTATGATACACATTCAGGATGAGCTTATGGGGATTTTTGGCAAAATGTCAAGGTCAGGTCACATGAGGTCACTATGCCAAAAAATATACAAAACTCATGCAACACATGATTTACATACTATTTCACGTGTAGAACTCGACATTGATACTCATTTTACCACCTGACGTAATGTACGTGAAGTAAAGGCCAAGTAAAGGTCAAATTCATGTCACAAAAGGTAAACAATAATAATAGATGAATACAATAAATCAATACATGTTTCTGGGCCGGTTTTGTCTCAGAAATACAGTGCTGCTCTTTATTTGTCTGTATCTGGTCAAAAAGGCCAAAAAACGAAATTTTAAAAATTGACGTCAGGAGTTACCATACCTTAGATGTCATCGCTCCGTCAAAAATAGAGATATCATTTTGCAATTTGGTATAGTAGTTGAATATGTATAGTTATTTTAAATATATTACGGTTTTTAAATATCTTAAGTTTTTATTTTTTTATTTTTTTTATTACAAAAATAAATTTTTGAATTTTTTTTTTTAGGTTAAAATCATTTTTTTTAAATAAATCCGAGATTGCCATCTTGTAGACCATGACATTTGATATCATCTCGCGTTTTCGGATTCCGTTTTGTCTACTACATGACATTTGAATGGTCTCCTAAAGTTTGGCTGATTTTTGGGGTCAAAATCGTGTGTAGTGACGTCACTAACTTAGCCATATCAAAATTTTGACGAAATTAAAAAATAATAATAAAAAAACGTAAAAGGTGTAAAAAGGATGCCCGGACAGGTACTAGAAGTTTGGCGTTGATAGCTGCATTATTTCGTGAGCTATTCTAGATATTCCTCAGGGGAGGGGGCTAAAAAAGCACCCACCCTGTGACTCGTGGGTTAATGAAGGTATTCTAAAAATCGAACGCCGCTCAATACATATTTTTCAGTCGAGGACATGCCGGTCCCGGTGTTTTGCATCAAGCTACAGCCATATAGGCCTGGCTACAGCCCCATATAGGTACTTTGTACACAATATTGCATTAGCATGAAAGGGTTGAAGATGTTTGCGGGTATGATATAGGTATGAGCAGTGGCGTACTTATAAATCCTTCAGGGGGACCAAGCTCTCAAGAGGGCGCCATCAACGAAAAGTGTTTTTGAGCGTGGGGAGGTAAATGATAAATAAATAAATCAATTTATTCCAACATCCTTTCATTGGGACTAATCACATGTACAGATGAACAGTGACTACATGAAAGTTATTTGTTATTTGGATGGCTGGCATGATGGATATGATTGTCAAAAATGTGTTAAAATGACCATTAACATACCAAGTGTTTGTTTTAGAGTAAAAATTACTTATTAATAAAATAGACGAGCTTTCGACATCACTGTCTGACTGACATCACTGTCATCTGACTGACATCACTGTCACTGTCTCCATCGGGTCTGATGATGACAGTGATGTCGCAAGCTCGTCTATTTTGATTATTCATTTTGACTCTAAAACAAATGCTTTGCATGTTATTGATCATTTTAACACAATTTTTGACAAGTAAATGAAGGACGCCGTATGGTACATAAATGATGCTCCCACACCCTATCTAAGCCATGCCATTCGCTGGTGACTGGCACACACTTAAACACGACCAGTCAGGCTAAATATGAGGCATCACCAGAAGTTGAATGAGGCCCAGGCGCAGGGGTGTCTTACGAAAATGATTGGTAGGGCCCAACCGCTCCGCCGAAACCTAACCTACCCTCAATTATGCTTTCTCCTCGGATTTCAAACACCTAATTTTGAGCTCCAGCCGCCAATCATGTTTTTATGTACAAAATAAACAAGGTACAGTTAGGATCACTGCAACAACATCAAAGGATTCAATTAATATCGTGCCCGGGTGTCCCATTTCGCAAGGGTCAAAGGTCAGAGGGAGGTAAATCTTACCCTTCTGTCAGTTCCCGTGACCGCACAGTCTTTTTCACATTGTGACTGACTCAAACACTTTATTTGTCGATAAACCGGACACCAGCCCAGACCGGCAGAGCAGTACGCTGAACTGTTACTCAGTCTAGCATGTATTTTTTAACAGGGTAAAAGCGCGAACAGCCATTGGTTGTCGCGAACAGCCATTGGCAGATGGTGCGACGAGTGACTCCCAGCTTCTCGGCAGCCTGACCATGGGTCGTCCCGCCGTTCACCATGCCGACAGCCCGGCAGCGGGCCGACAAAGACTGCAATTTGACTGTGCTAGACACCTGATCCGCGAGCACTAGGTGCCAATCTGGAAACGACTCCGGTCACCCTCCCGGTAGGCCGGGTCACGTCGGTCAGCGGGTCACGTGACCAGTGGACTTGCAACGAAGCCCTGAGGGCTGGTCCTGGCGAAATTCCATTCGTGGTGCGCCCAACTGGGGGACATAAAGCCCTTGGAAGGGTGTGACATCAATTTTGGGACACCCTGTATTTAGCAGGGTATGTACTTGTTACTTTGATTTATATATTTTATAATGAATAATCTAAGCATATTCTGGAGTCAAGAATATAACTAATTTGTACGCAAAGTTTGCACCTCCACTAGGGAATGCAGCGGCATCATGCCCCGGGCGTTAGCTGGACCCGAAACGCTGAGTTCGAAGCGGGTTCATTCACTGAAGAGAGCAAAATACCGGGCCAGAAAGCGGCTAGAACTCCAACGCTGGCTCGAACCTATACACGCAAACGCCTTTAACCTTTTCATACTAATGCAACATTGTGTACAACGTATCTATATCAGGGCTGTAGCTTGATATAAGATCCCACGACCGGGATATCCTCGACACAGATATATATTCAGCGACGTTCTATTTTTAGAATATCTTTATTAAAGCACGCGCTGAATAACTGATATCTTTGAGTGAAGGTAGAAGACTCGTCGAACAGACTATAATCGTTTGAACTGCCTACATACCTTTCTTCGGCTTTCGTGTTACCTACCGCCTTACTGCCTTATGCCCATACCATTATGCTTTGTGCTAATGTTTTGCTCCGATAAATTGCTCATACTTCATCATTCACTTGTTTCTTTGCTCGCCTACCGCGTCTGTTCCCTACTACCTGTCCTGTTCCTACTACCGTCCTCGGTCCTACTACCGTCCTGGTCCCTACTACGTCCTGTTCCTACTACTGATCTGTGTCCTACTACCGTCTCCGGTCCCTACTACCGTCCTGTACTTAACTACCGTACTGTTCCCTAACTACCGCGGTCTGGTTCCTTTAGCCGTCCCATGTCTACTACCGTCCTGTTCCCATACTACCGTCCCTGTACCGTAACTACCGTCGCTGTTCCTACTACCCTGTCCTGCGTCCTACTACCGTCCTGGTCTACTACCGTCCTGTTTCCTACTGACGTCCTGGTTCCTTCTACGTCCGCTGGTCCTACTACCCCTGGTCCTACTACGTTGTTCCGCTACTACAGTCCTGCGTTTCCTTCTCCGGTCTGTTCCTACTACGTCCTGTCTTCCCTCTGACGGTCCTGTTCCCTACTAACGTCTGTTCCTTACTAGTCTGGTCCCTACTATCGTCAGGGGGGGGGGGGGTGGGGGGGGGTGGGTCCTACTTACAGTCCTGTTCCCTACTAGTCCTGTTCCCTACTACCGTTCCTTGGTCCTACCTACGTCCTGTTTCGTACTACCGTCCTGTTCCCTCTAGCCCGTCCTGTTCCCTATACGTCCTGTTCTTACTACCGTCCTAGGTCCCCTACTAGCCGTCCTGGTCCCTACTAGGTCCTGTTTCCCGTATAGTCCTGGTCCTACTACGTCTCTGGTCTAACTACGGTCCTGTTCCCTACTACCGTCCTGTTCCCTATTACCGTCCTGTTACGTACTAAATGCAAGAGCTCAATTCGATAAAATTATAATACCGTCGTACCGGCATGACGCTATGCCGCGAATTAGATTGTAACGTTCGCTGACTTTTGAAGCAGATTTGGCAAGCAGCTCGTATGATTTTAATCGTACGGGCATAAAGCGTACCGTTTTTCTGCAAAATGCCTCATTTTCCGGTTTAGTTTTGAAGATGTGCTATCATTATTCAGTTCATTAAAAATAAACCTTCTTTGATCATATTGTAGTTAAATGAAAGGCTAGGTACTTATGGATCATCATATTTCTATGGAACAAGGTACCGTTTAACATGGCTACCGAATATAATGAATGGTCCTTTTGCTGGGAAGTCTCAGCGTTGTCGACACAATATTTCACGGCTCACAATCGGCGCCTTTGATGCTCCGTCAACTGACATTTGATCAATTTCTGATGTTACTCCACACCCTTTCAATCTCGTCTCCATCCCTGTGAACTCAAATCAGTGTCATCATTATCGTCTGCGCCCTTTGTCCAGAACTCCGCCGTCTATTAACCTGCCTCTCCCCGTCTTGTCTCTCTCCTTGTCCCGTCTGCCCCCTGCCTTCACACATATTTCACCGTCGCGGCTCCTGGGCTAGTCTCACGGCTCGGCGGCCAGGTGACGCGATCTCCGGTGACAGCTGACTGCCCGTCACCGCTCCCGTGCGGCTCCCGTGCGGCTCTCGTGCGGGTCTCGTGTGGGCCCCGTGTGGGCCCCGTATGCTCACCTGGCTCCCTTGTAGTCATCAGTTCGGTTCAGAACCTCACGGGACGTTCCGGCTGTTCAGACGTGCCGGGACAGTGGTCGCAGCATACGGCCTCTCGTTGGTGTGCTGCCTCACAAGTGGACCACTCGGTGGTGACGGGGGGACCAGGTCGTGTCTCCGTGACCTGTGCAGTGCGGTATGCAGCGCGCTGTGTCTGGATAACCGATCTGTATACCGCTGGTGACCGTGAACAGTCTGACAGGCGGCTGCTCAGACCGCTGGCAGCCAGTGATCTGTGCCAGAAGCCAGTGGCCCGTGACCTGTGTATGCTCGCCTCGGAAGTGGCGTACCTAGCCACACAGGCAGACCAGTGACCTGTGTGTGTGTCTGTGTGTCCCTGCAGTGGCGCGGCTCGGGACGGCACGGTCCGCCTGATCGCTGACTGCGGATCAGCAGCGGACTGGGAACGTCCTACACAAGGTCAGTGGGAAGAACGTGGTGTGGAGGGTAACATCAACGAGGGATTGGTCAAAGCTGAGGCTGGGTAACAGCTTGAGGTGTCATACTCACTGGCATCGCCACACAATTTTCGTTTGGGAGGTCGGCTATGGGCTTGGGTGGGCTCAGCCAGGGATTTTCGGGGTGGGCAGCCCCATAGAGCTAATGTTAAAATTATGTGAATCTGGGGGCTGGACTCAGGCCAGAGCGACCATGGAAGAAGAGGGGGGGCACCCAGCCCCCCCCCTCCCCCAGATGGTGACGCCTCTGCGTCTGCATACTCATGTGTTCATTACAATTGCTTGTATTCTTTGCTTACTGAACGTTCGGTTGTCTACGCAATAATAGGAAAATAACCAAATGTCACCGTTAGCTGTGCTGGCATTCTTTGCTTTTTTATTTGTATTCGCAATCAATGACAATTCAAAGCAAGTTCCTATAAAAACAGACGTTTCGACAAATCAGAGTGTCTTCGTCGTGGCTTAATGGTCTATTTAATTAGCAATGTCAAAATTATGTCAAACACCGCATTATTTAAAATATTCTGAAGTACATACATTGCGGTATTCCGTGGATCTACAATTGAAGTTATGACTCGTTCCTATTTTTTGACAATGTCTCTATTTGATCATCTCGAAAAACTGAACCACAATGCACAGCGACGGTGGTGACGCTTCATCTTCATTTTTCCTCTTCAATGCAATTTTTGCTCCAGATTTTGCCCAGGTAACGATCCAGGTTTTGAGTTTAGTGTAATCGTTTAAGAGAATATGGGCTGCTTCATAAGCTTTTCTGATTGATTTTGACATGCTTTTTCAATATCACATGCGCTCTTCCCCATTGCTGGTAGATTTTGACCTTTCCAATGTGAAGGACAAATTGCATTTGATATATTTATGGTTCGGACGTCGCGTTTGTGCTTCTTTTAGTCTTGTTTCCAGTCCTCTTCCTGTTTCCCCCACATACGACTTGTTGCATGAGCCCGAACATGGGATGCTATATACGACACTGTCGCTCTCTGACTTTAAAATCTTAGGACGAGCCAAGTTCCCTATTTTCCTTCCAGACACAAAAGCTATTGATATAAACCGACCTCGCTTCTTCTGCTCTTGCAAAAATTGCATTGAAGAGAAAAATGAAAATGAACGCTCACCCTGTCGCTGTGCATTGTGGTTCAGTTTTTCGGAGATGATCAAATAGAAGGGACATGTCAAATAATAGGAACGAGTCATAACTCATTTTTAGATGCAATAGGCAGCGGTGGTTTCTTCTTGATTGCTTGAAGCTGATGTGATTGTGTACTTAAATATTTTAAAATAATGTGATTGTTTGACTAATGTGAATTGCTATTTTAAATATGTAACCAATAAGCATGACGAATGACACTCTGATTTGTCGGAAACGTCTGTTTGTTATAGGAACTTTGCTTTGAATTGTCATCTGATTGCGATACAAATATCATGTCTGATACCATGGATAAGTGAATACTGGATTGGAACGTATCAGCTGATCTGCGTATTTTATGCGCTCTTGGCCTTCGGTAAGTTAACGCGTTTATAACGGTAATCAGCAAACGCGTAAACAAGGACCGCGGTGATGCGGGACGATGAGTGGTGGTATGTGGTGGCGGGGTTTAATAACTGCAATAATTCGAAAAAAGGTGCTCTGAAGTTACTTTTTCTGTGGCTCTCATTTTTTATTACTTTTATTATTCTCCCTCTGGAAGTGGATTCGAAGTCAAAGCACGTGCTTTATTAGTTATTCTGCCCTACCGATGATCAGTTTTTGTTTATTTATGGATGATGAGAGTTTTCGCATTGTTTCTGTAAGATTTTTCAACGTAGGCTATACGCATGTGCTATTTTACGACAGAATTATCAGTGTATACTCTTTTGCATAATCAGTGCAGTGAAACAAAAGGTTATCCTGAAACCACGCAACAAGCAAGCAAGCAAAATAACGGACTTTGGGACTACAGCGTTTCGACGTTCCGCGGTCTCATCACTCCGTCTGAAATAAAGCCTGGAGACGGAGCTTTGGCTTATCGGTAGACTACGTTCGTTTCGAAACTTCAACGTTCTCACTCACTCTGTCTGGTAATAAAGCTGTTAATTCATCTTAGATAAGCTTAAGGAGGATATGATTTTGTGAAAACATGGCTTTACATAAATGAATGCGTGAGCTCCTATGTTCCCGCCCAATAGCCGCGCTGCTTACCGACCGGGCGGAGTTTCAGTGGTTTGCATACTTACCGACCGTTAGGTGGCAGGTCGAGCGGCCGGTACGCAGTTTACTAGTGCTAAATGCCGTAGACGTTCAATCCAGTATTCACGTTTATCCATGCTGATACTATCAAAAATTGCCTTGCTTCTCTGTTAAACCGTTCATTTTTAGAACGCAGCGAGAGCTTAACTTTTTCTCTATTTGTCTAGACGGGTGGATTCCGTTAATAACCTTTGCTAGATCGCCATAAGCGGCTTACTGTTTTTCATTACCGTGATATGTATATAAATATGATTGTTGCTGGTGGTTTCCGAGTTGCTCAGCTCAAGGGCTCAGCCCGTTAGATACGCAGGGTGTCGCTACATTATTGTATATTCGTGGTAACCTTGCGCGGTAACCATACGAACCTTGCCCAGGCAAAATTGCGATGTTTCTTTGGAAACACCAACTGCATTTAAATATAGTGAACGCTATCTCAGGCATATAAACGACTTATTAAAATGTGAAATTTTGATATATTAACGGAAGTGGAATAACTCAATGCTATTTTATATGCTATTTTAATTGACGCTAATTTTTTGTTTCAACTTCGTTAAATTTAGGTGATTTTCGGTTAGTTTGAAGTGTAAAGCCGGCCGCACACTGCGCCATTCGGTTGCGATATCGCCGCGACTCCACCAGCGACACGGCCAAAAACACAAACACAGCCAAACAAATCGTGTTTCCAAATGAAATTACTTAGTTGGGAGTTGCCGTACGACATCCAGATGGCAAAATTTTGAGGAGCGGTTCAATCCCTGGGATGTGTCCGCGACGGCTTAAGTCAAAGTTGACGAACCGAGCCGAGCTGACAAAGTCAGACGAACTGATTGTATGGGAAGCTGTCATACCCTGCATCAGACTTGTAAAATTGAGAATCCACGGGCTTGAGCTTGTCACCGTCTTGTGGTCAGCCCGTCCGGTCATGATAACGATCAGGGTTCGCAGCCGCTGTGTGCTTCGACTGAGATGCATGCATGTTTGGTCACAGATTGGGTATATATTCTAGACTTCAGAACATATCTTTTTTAAAGAACGCAGCTAAACATATCCAGATAAATACTTAGATATGTTCTGGAATCCAGAACATGCCTGGTTCGTGTACCGAACTTGCATCTCAGCTGGGGCAGCGAGCCCCGGCCGTTAAACGGCCCGAATGGACCCGACGGTTGGACGCCAAGACGGAAGTTATTGGAATCCGTTGACTCACCATTTTACAAGTCTGTCCTGTGTTGATATAAAAACAATATTTTAGCTCTGGTTAACTCCAAATTATTTTTTAGCGTTTTATACGCAGACAAAAATGTAATTAAGTCAGATTCCACTTATATGCAATTCTGCCTCTGTGTCGTACTTTTGATGAGGTTTTAATAAGCGTAAGAAGTCACGATACACATACTGTCGCATCATACACTACCTGCACGGCTCATTTTTGGTGCGCTTCTTTGGCCGTTACATTATGCAGGTGGTCATTTTTTGCATATTTCCCTTCTTTAAAAAATGTAATAGTCTGATCTTAGCTAAGCTGCTTATTTCGGAGCTGAACACCAATACAACATATATCTATTGAAATGTGGCACTGCACTGGTGCCCGTGTGCCCGCGCCCCGGTGGGCCTCTAAGACAGCTTTGCCCTGTTGGGGGTGGGTTGGGGTCAAAATAATCCCCACTGACTTGAAAGCTTAAAGGACTAGAGAGACCCGAACACAAGTTCGAAAGCTCTGGACAAGGACATTCGAAGTTACTTTGGTTCTTTTTTGGCTCGCGTCAATATTGATGTCACCAGAAGTCATCAAAGGTCAAATTTTCAAATTATGTGACTTTGCTCCGGAAACCCCTAAATATCTCGGGAACTATGACAGCTAGGAACAAACTAGAGAAAGGATCGTAAGGAAAAAATGCAATCGCCATTGGTGTTATCAAATTTTAACCCAGGTCAATAGTTTAGGTTCCAAAAGTCACGATGGTACTTTCTTCCAAAACGTTTCTTTCGCGAATAACTTGTTACCGGTTAAACACAGAGCAATATTTTTAACACCATCGTGTTTGTCTCGTCAAGACGCTTCGAAAATTATTGATGGTTTTGGTTGGTTTATGGCAACTTCAAAATTTGACCGCAGGTTAGGTAAGGTTAATTCAAAATTTTACCACAGGTTAGGTTACGTCAACTTAAAAAAAATTGACCTCAGGTCAAGGTCATTTGGTGACCAAGGAAGGTCATGTTGCATATGGGGCGACGCGACTCGACGAGACAAACACATTGGTGTTATTCGCACGTATCTATCTTTATTCTATCGAGTTATTGATAAAAAGGTGCTGGTGACCTCAGATGACCTCAGCTGACCTTGTAGAGGTCACTGAGCAACAATTACATCTGGGTCATACAAAATGAGCTAAAACACCATGATTCTGAAAGAATTGGCGTAATCTCATGTGTATTCTCTGAATACGAAGTATTTGTTTATTTTCCCGTTGACTTATATAATGGGGAGGTCACGAAATTGACCTGACCTTAGGTCAACGATATAAAAAGAGACATACTCAAGACCTCATGAAATTCTGTAAGTTTCAAATATATCGGACAAACACTGTGGTTTTGGCACGAACACATGCATTTTTGGAGGTAAGGTCACTTGACGTGACCTGGTGACCTGACCTGAGATGACCTGGGGTCAACATTTTCACACAATGTGTGTAATTGATGTCCGAACAGTTAACCGAATTTGGCGGCGCTGTGCGCCGCCGTTTTCCCGCTATTCCCGAAAAACACAGTGTGGGTGTGGTGGGGTGGGGGTAAAATTTCCCCCGCAAACACACCAGGGCGAAGTTTAAGAGACACAAATTATTATCATTCATTTCAGTGGCTTTCTCCATATTCCCAAATCCCAACCAGGTCAAGAATGCCGTGAAGGCCAATTGTTATTGCCGTGAAGGCTATACTTAGCCTCGCGCGTGAGTTCAGCTCTGCTAGTTTAATCATGTTACACCCCCTGCGAGGTTTCTCAATTGTTCTCAGTTTGTCAGCAGTCAATACTGCGTTCAATATTGGTTACGTTCACACAGAGTGGAAAGCTTGCCAATTCGCAGTTCCGCTCGCATGTGTGGCCCAGTGTGTTCCCAGCGCATGTGTGGCCTTTATACGCAAAACTTAGTGCAAGCGCCTATTCGCAGCTGCAAGTTTGTGTTCTGATTTTCTTGCGTCCGCATTCCCTCGTGCCTCATTTATTTGTATTCGCGGAATTTTATTTTCAGCACCGCGCACTGCGCAGTGTTTCTTCGAATGTGCGCATTACATGCTCAGTGTTTTTTTGGATTCATACGTTTGCACTTTGCAGTTTCTTTAACCCGCGCACTGCAGGAAATTTGCACCGAACACGATCTGCAGGGGGTTGATTCCCCCCCCCCGTGAGATCTCGGTAACTACGCGACGTAGTGACAAGCGAAAAACGGCATTAGGTGGCTCGAGACAAGCCCTATCGAAAGTATATTGATCTTTTCTTGAATCAGGTCAAAGTTGAGGTCACCAGTTGTCATCAAAGGTCAGATTTCCCGGTTTTAGGACTTCGCTCCAGAAACCCCAAAATATCTCGGAAACTATGATAGCTAGGAACAAACGGAAAAAGCAATAGAAAGTTCTTGAAAAATGAAACTATTTTTATGTCCTCAGATTTTAGATAAGGTCAATAGTTCAGGCTCTAGAGGTCATGAAAGGTCATTTTTTTTGCAAAGGTGTTTTTTGTGAATGGCATTTTACCTAACAAAGATAGGGAAATAACTGTGACGCCATCGTGTTTGTCTCGTCAAGGCGCTTTGACATATATAAATGGGGGCCTGTTTAGGTCAAATGATAAATTTGACCTCAGGTCAAGGTCATTTGATGGCCTAGGTAGGTCATGCTGCATATGGGGCGACGCGGCTCGATGAGACAAACATATTGGTGTCATCTGATCGTCTTTATCTTCATTCTATCAATATTTATTAGCAAAACAATGCTGATGGTCTCAGATGACCTCAGACGACCTTGCAGAGATCACTGAGCAACAATATCACTGGGCACAATCATAGATAAATAAATGATTGAAATAATGCCGATCCAATCAAATTAACTGAATAGGAAGATTTATATTTCCCCGTTCACTTAATAGGAAGGCGAAAAATTGACCTGACTTGGAACGTATCAAAAATTCGAGATAGAACGATTGTAGGACTGATAATAATCAATCCGGCAAGTTTAATCAACTCGAAAAAACCTAGGCTTGGTACGAACAACAATTGGAGGTAGTATTAGATCCTTGTGACCTGACCTGAGATGACCTGAAGTCAAAACTTTTATTAAGTGTGTGTAATTGATGCCCAAACAGCTGTACAACATTTGGCGGCGCCGCCCTTTTTGCGCTACTCTTGAAAAACCTGAGAGGGGAAATCAACCCCCAGCAGTGCGCGGGTTTATGGTCGCACGGTTGGAACCAGATGATAGGTTTTTATGAAACACATGTAGATTGTTTTGGGCATTTGAAGTGAGCTTTGGTGAGGTTTGGCTGAAGAATGCTGGTTATGAAAACGTCTGGCCTAAAGGTTTGGTCAGCTTTTATTGGGTAATGCTTACTGCTTAGTGGGCTGGGATAGACGATATGTTTGAACATTTCTTATTAACGGAATTCGTCGTCAACACATTAATGTATGTCTTTTATCTATGCGTCGCCACATTTGTCTCCTTCTTGGAGGTTTTTGTCTCACATTGTTTTGTCTTCATCATTTTTCTTAAATTCTGTCTTTTTACAACTGAAATAATTTCGCTCAAATATTCGTCGTTAAATTCTACATCGTTGCATTTATTCAGCTCTCAATTTAATTTGCGCAATTATTTATCCGCATTTTCATTTTCGCATTTCTTCGTCTCACCATTCTTCCTTTCCCTCACCTGGCAGTATGATAGGGATCAATTCAGATGATTTTTTTAATTTATATCGAACAACATTTGTAGCAATAGTTTATATTGACAATTTCGGACATCCGCTAATATAACCCTAGTTGGGCATCTCTTTGGCCATTTCTGGCTCTGCTACCTTGTGCACTGATGACTGATGATGATCATTAGTTGATCTGAAATTTTGTTGCTCTTCGAATTTGTATTGCCGCCAACGCCTCCGCATGCAGTTATCGTATGCGTATATCGCCTTTTTCCTGTTCAGGAAGTATGGTGCAACCCTCTATCCGCTCCAACCCTCTCTCTATCCGACTCCGCTCCAACCCTCTCTCTATCTCCGTCCACTCCCTCCCTCTCTCTTTCTCCCTCTACTGCCGCTGCCTCCATTCAGACCTATACCAGTGCCTCACAGTCCTGGAGAGAACCCCTCGGACCTCAGCATTGCCAGCTGAACCCACCACCCGAGCTGCTACAGCTCGCCGAGCTGCCACAGCCCAGCCAGAGCTGCGCTCCGAGGCACGAGGGGCCCGCACACGTCCGCTGGCCCCGTATGGACCGCAGAGCTGCGGCTTTGTCGGCTGGCGGGCACATGGTCGAGCGATCCGCGTCAGGCCAGACCGCCCCGTGTCCGCCGAGTTGGCCCGGCCTGCAGTCGGCCGCCTGTGGCCCACGCCCTGGTGTGTGCGGCGCTGGTCGCGGCCCGCTGCTCTCCTGCGAGCGTCGACCGACGGCGGGGGCACAGCAGCAGCAGCAGCAGCAGCAGCAGCAGCAGCAGCAGCAGCAGCAGTGGCAGCAGCCGGCCCCCGTTGGGAGTGTGTTACCGACGTACCCGCCCGGGGCGCCCCCGCAGTCGACACACAGTCCTGGCGGTTCTGGTGGCCCTGCTGTGTCCCGCACTGGCCACTGGTCTGCAGACCCGCACACCAGGACTGAACCGCTGACTGGCCAGCGTGGTGTCGGCCCGTACCCTGGGACTGCTCCAAACCTGTCAGCAGCTGCTGCTTCCGACCAACCCTGGTCAGGAAACCTTCAGGACGGACGGGGGTCAGGTCAGCTTCAGGACGGACGGGGGTCAGGGCAGCTTCAGGGCGGACGGGGGTCAGGGCAGTCTCAGGCCGGTCCTTCTATCGCCAGTGACGCTTGTACTCCCGCCCCCGCCGCCCTCGCCGTCTCTGTTGTCGCGCCTGGCTGGGAGCAGCGTGGTTCTGGAAGTTCCCAGAACGTTCCAGTGCCTCCCAGTCGTGCACAGAACGGTTCTGTGCGCGGGGGAACATCTGGCCATCAACTCCCTGGAGCTGGATACAACGCGCCTGACTATCCGGTACAGCATGCTGTCAGTGCTCGAAACGTGCTCAGCGGCACGCATAACGTGTCATATCAAACACCTAACGGCAGCCTGCCCAGCAGCGTTCCGAACGGACCACACGCCCAGAACGGCAACATCGTTTACAGCAGCCTGCAAGAAGTAGTGCGCTCCAGTCTGACGACTATGCCACAGTTGGGTGGTTCATCATCTGCGTCATTTGTCAGCTACGGATTGCCTGGCGTTCAGCGAAGTTCACCAGCCGCTCGACACAGCTCACCAGCTGCTTGGTCAGCCGGCGGTTGGCTGAGCTCCCCATCCAGTCTACTCCGGGACGCCTCCACCGCGACGACCAGCACTGTGTCAAACAGCGCACCTAGTGTGCGTCAGGCGGGCGTGAGCTGCAGCTCAGGCAACTGGGCTCCGACAGCAGCTCCGACAGCAGCTCCGACAGCAGCTCCGACAGCAGCTCCGACAGCAGCTCCGACAGCATGCCTCCGACAGCAAAGCTCCTGACAGCAGCCTCCGTACAGCAGACTCCGGACAGCTGCTCCGACAGCAGCTCCGTCAGCAGCTCCGACAGCAGCTCCTACAGCAGCTCCTACAGCAGCTCCGACAGCTCAGCGTCATCTGCCGATAGGGGCGGCGGCTAGTGGCGGTCTCAATACCGCCCCTGCCTGGCCCTGGTGCCCTGGCGGCGGCCGCGGTAGCGCCTCTCCCGACAGTGGTAGTCCCGGTGGCTCCTCCGACGTCGGCGGCATCCCCGGCGGTGGTGGCTTCCCCGGTGGTAGCGGTGGCTTCCCCGGTGGTAGCGGTGGCTTCCCCGGTGGTGGCGGTGGCTTCCCCGGTGGTAGCGGTGGCTTCCCCGGTGGTAGCGGTGGCTTCCCCGGTGGTAGCGGTGGCTTCCCCGGTGGTAGCGGTGGCTTCCCTGGCGGTCGTGGTGACTCGAGCTCTAGCTGGACCCTGCCCGGGACAGCGGACGGCGGTGGACTGATGTGTAGCCGAGTCCCGGCGAGTACTGGTGCTGGGCCGAGGCCGAGACAGCTGGGACAAGGCGCGGCGCTGCGACCGGTGGAGGGGGCGAGAGGGGCGACACAGACCCCTGTTGACGACGCGTCGTCCGCCAGAGAGAAGGGACATCAGCAAGTGCAGACGGAGCCTGACGGAGTGGTGCGGTCGGGGGACTCTGTGAATCAAGAGTCCGGTATGGTTGAGATGGATGCACCGGAGTGTCAGACAGAACCGGGTGTGGCGGGGAAGAACGGACCAGGGCAGAACATTGAAGACGGTGTGTGGGACAAGGACAGAGGACTGGAGCTGAGTGATGAGCTCGGTGGGGCAGGGACGGCAGCTGAGAGTGGTGATGTGCTGCCCGCTGGTCTGCCTCTTCCGCCTCGGAAGGAGACGATCACCTGCGACTGTAACGTCAAGAATGGTATGTACCGGTGATACTCCGGTCAGTCTGCTCGTGAACGAAGTTTGCTCAATGATCATGTCTAAGTTTTTCGTAATTGGCAATGCTACAGTCTTTCACTTCAAATTCAAACAAGTGCAATTCATGAGGTTGAATCATTATTTTTTTTATATGACCTTTTACCAAAATTGCTATAATCAAGTTTTAGTGCATTTATGTATCTTTTATATGAATTTCGGCCACGGGCCATGACACTTATCATACAAAAACAAAGATGAACGAATTCAATCACCCAATTAAACGTAGCCAGTGGTTAAGAAGCAACTCAGTTTTCCTACAACAATTCACGTGATCTACATACCACTGGTCAACCTATACCACTTTAATAACACCACACTCATCAAAATACAATACAAGATGAATAAACATGTAAGTTACTGCTTTAGCTTCACACTCTTCTAAAATAACAGTCCAAAAATAATCAAAATACAATTCACAAAGACGAAAAAACATGTAAGTACCGTTTTTTAAGCTAAACACTCGTTCACAAAATCTAAGTCAAATAATATGCCAAGATACAACATTCTGTTTAAGCCTCCACCTAGGTTTCATGTTTTCGAATGTGGAGGGATTCACAAATTTTCGATGTGCGATGGTCGCCGTAGTTTTTTTTGTAAAATCTCAACAGTTACCTCTTGTACAAAAAACTAGCGACCATCCTCATCGAAAAATTTGTGAAGTCCCTCCACAATTCGAAACATAAACCTGTGAATTAACAGAAAATGTGATCATTTGGACATATTAATTTGCACTTAGTATTTTGAAGAGTATTAGGCTAAACAACGCGACTTACATGTTTTTTCTTCGTCTTTGCTATTGTACTTTTGATTATTTGACTTATATTTAGAGAAGAGTGTAAGCTAAAGCAGTCACTTACATGTTTTTTCATCTTGTATTGTTCTTTTGAGAGTGTGTGTTATTAAGTACTAGGTACCCTGTATGTAGAATTCACGTGAATTGTGTCAGGGAAATCCTCGATGTTCTAACCACTGCTACGTTTTTGGTTTTGTCGTATTCCAGTTTCTTACCATCCTCTTGGTTTTGTAATATGATGATCATGGGCCCGTGGCCAGAAAAATTTCTTCATATAATTACAGATACATAAATGCACTTACAAGGACAGTTGATAAGCACTTTATGTAAGCGAGGTCATATAAAAAACAACCTTTTCATCATCTAGTACATCTAATCTCGCCTTACATTCAACGAGCCACTTCTAACCAGTTAAAAGTGCAATTCAACTTGAAACAACTTGAATGAATCGAACTCAAAACAAAATAACCCAAGGTAAAATTAAAATGTGTACGCTAAGAGATCAAATTTGACGTCTTGAATTTAAATTAAGCCTAAAACAAAGCACTGTCTTCTCTTTACTAGGAATCGCAATTGTTCATTAAATCATTAAGTGCTCCATGTTATTGTGTAGTGTGTTCCGATGTGTTGTCGGTAACCTTGACCCGTTCATAGTCTCCGTGTGTCGTCTTCAGAGGCGGACATGGTCCCGCTCTACTGTCAGCATCATTGACTCTGTTTCCGCGTCCTGTAACACTGACCCCCCCCCCTATCCTATCTGCCGGCAGAGGTGGACGTGGGTCCTGTATATTCTCGGATGGGCTCGGCGGCCACACCGGAGGAGCTGGCTCAGCAGCTGGCCGAACAGACCGGACTGACGCGACAACAGGTACGGTACTGCACGACTGGCTCAGCAACGGGCCGAACAAGACCGGACTGACCCGACAACAGGTAACGGTACTGCACGAGCTTGCTCACAGCTGGCCGAACAGATCGGACTGACCCGACAACAGGTACGGTAACTGCAACGAGCTGCTCAGCAGCTGGCCGAACAGACCGGACTGACCCGACAACAGGTAGGTACTGCACGAGCTGGCTTCAGCAGCTGGCCGAACAGACTGGACTGACCCTGCAACAGGTACGGTAAACTGCCGAGCTGGCTCAGAACGGGCCGAACAGACCGGACTGACGACAACAGTACGGTAACTGCACGAGCTGGCTCTGCAAGCTGGCCGACAGACACGGATCTGACGGCGACACAGTACGGTACTGCACAGCCTGGCTCAGCAACGGGCAGAACAGACCGACTGACGCGAAACAGGTACGGTACTGACGAGCTGGCTCAGCAACGGGCAGAACAGACCGGACTGACCCTGCCAACAGGTACGGTGCTGTCGAAGCTGGCTCAGCAACGGGCAGAAACAGAACCGGACCTGACCGACCAACAGGTACGGGTGCTGCTCGAGCCTGGCTCAGCACGGCAGAACAGACCGGACTGAAGCGACAACAGGTACGGTACTCACGAGCCTGGCTCAGAGCTGGCCGAACAGACCGGACTGAACCCGACACAGGTACGTACTGCACGAGCTGGCTCAGCAGCTGGCAAACAGACCGGACTGACCCGACACAGGTACGGTACTGCACGAGCTGGCTCAGCAACGGGCAGAACAGACCGGACTGACCCGCAACAGGTACGGTAACTGCACGAGCTGGCTCAGCAACGGGCCAAACAGACCGGACTGAACGCGACAACAGGTACGTACGCACGAGCTGGCTCAGCAGCTGGCCGAACAGACCCGGACTCGACCCCTGCACAGGTACGTACTTGCCACGACAGCACAACGGGGCGTCACCGGGCGGCGGCAGAGGGCAGACGGCTCCTCCGGAAATGAGGGCTGTGCAGCTGGGAGGGAGGAGTCTGCTCTGGCTGTTCACACTAGTGGTTCGACGTGTTAGAGCAATTGATCGTGTCGCTGCAGTCTTAAGCACGATTTAACTCTGGCCAGTTGCCATGCAATCGCGCAATGCTTACCTATCAGCAGAGCTAAATGATAGAGCAGATTTTTCCTTCTATATGATGTGTCTCCCCACAGCGTTTTTTAGACAGAGCCTCTCGTGTCAAGATCAATAGACCAGCCTGCCGAGATGTTGAGCTTACCGGTTACTGTGAAGGCTTAAGTTTGCTTGGTCTGGCAGGATGCGGGCAAGCCTAACTTAATTCGGAACTGTGACTGTGGTGACGGTACTGTGACTGACAGTCACAGTGTGACGTGACTGTGGTGACGGTACTGTGACTGTGACAGTCACAGTGTGACGTGGCTGTGACTGTGGTGACGTGACTGTGACTGTGACAGTTGCTATGTGGTGTTAACGTTACTGTGACTGTGCTGTAGGTACGAGTGGAAACAGTCCGCTACACGGGACACGAGGGCAAGACGGACCAGGGCTGCCCCATCGCCAAATGGGTGAGCGAAGCGAGGATTAACTGCGATGGAGCTGTGCTCATCATTATTATTGTATAGTGTAGGCATTATTATCATTATTAATTATTTTGATTTTTATTGTATATTGTATAGTCAGTCCGTGCCATTGAAAAAAATATGGAACAAAGTTGTGTTGAAATGCATGCAGGGCACCATAACTTTCTCAAACCTTGTTTGAATGCGCCTCATGTGAATGTGTGAAAAACGGCTGGCTGGCGGACGCGGAGGGTAGTGTGATTTGTTGAAACCATTCGTGAGCAATGAACATTCTATAGCCGCTGATGTAATACTCAAAATGGCCATCGGAGTGACCTGCCCTGTTTGGTGTTTACTACTGACCAGTGACCAATGACCAATGACCAATGACAATTCATAAATCAGCCTGCGTCCGTGCCTTAGGTACCTTTGTCATTACCAACATACGCATATATCAGGTTGCATTCCATCATACTTCAGTCTTTTGCCGGATGTCAACATATACCTGACCAGTGCTGTCCTTTTTAGTTCCTTGCTCCTGGCCCGAGCCTCCGTCGATGTGATCCAATCAAGTCTGACCTTCTTCACTGCCGTCAAGGTCGAGTTGACGGCCCTGACTAGCAGAGGACGTGAGTGGTAAGTGGTCCTCAGCTGGCTCTTCT
>VOPJ01010764.1:0-57366 GCA_014673585.1 Semibalanus balanoides
ACGGTCTCGGGCCAGCGGCTGACAGTCTGACGCCACTAGACGGTCCCGCGGCTTGACAGTCTGACGCCACTAGACGGTCAGCGGCTGACAGTCTGACGCCACTAGACGGTCAGCGGCTGACAGTCTGACGCTACTAGACGGTCAGCAGCTGACAGTCTGACGCCACTAGACGGTCAGCGGCTGACAGTCTGACGCCATAGACGGTCAGCGGCTGACAGTATGAACGCCACTAGACGGGTCAGCGGCTGACAGTCTGACGCCACTAGACGGTCAGCGGCTGACAGTCTGACGCCACTAGACTGTCAGCGGCTGACAGTCTGACGCTACTAAGACGGTCAGCCAGCTGACAGTCTGAAGCCACTAGACGGTCGCGGCTTGGTTTCCCCCCCCAAGTCTGACGCACTAGACGGCCCGCGGTTGACAGTCTGACGCCACTAGACGGTCAGCGGCTGACAGTCTGACGCCACTAGACGGTCAGCGCTGACCAAGTCTGACGCCAACTAAGAACGGTCCGGCTGACAGTCGACGCCACTAGACGGTCGCCTGAAGTCCCTTGACCGCACTAGACTGTTCGAGCAGGCTGACGTCTGACGCCACTAGACGGCAGCGGTGACAGTCTGATGCACTACACCGTGTCAAGCGGCCTGAAGTCTGACGCCAGCTAGACGGTCAGCGGTGACAGTCCTGACCCTCAGACGGTCAGCGCTGAAGTCTCGCCACTAGACGGCCACGGCTGTGCAGTCTACGCCACTAGACGGTCAGCGGGCCTGACGTCGTGAGCGCCACTAGACGGTCACGCTGACAGTCGTGACCGCCACTAGACCAGCACTGAAGTCTGAACGCCACTAGACTGTCAGCGGCGACAGTCTGACGCCACTAGACGGTCAGCGGCTGACAGTCTGACGCCACTAGACGGTCAGCAGCTGACAGTCCGACTCTGGGTGTTTCATTAAATTTATTTTTCATTTCATTTTTTTCTACGGTTTCATTTCATTTTACGACGACCTGAGGATGTCAGTCTGACAGTGTGGCTGCTCTACATTCTGACAGTCTCACATTCGGGTGAAATTCCAACAACCGAATAGTTTCCTTGTCCGAGTCCGACAGTCTCCTAGCCCGACAGCGTCGCTCTCCAATGCTTGCACAGTGCAACAGTCCGGCAGCACATCTGACATAGACAGTACAATAGTCCGACAATTTCTGGGCCTGACAGTCCGACGGTCTGGTAGTTTCATTTTCGGATATTCTGACAGATTGCAGTGTCATGCCGGCTGGTGGGCTATAATGTAATCAGCGTCAACCCTTCACCAACGGCCCACCGCATGCCGCCCGCCGCCCGCCGCCCGCCGCCCGCCGCCCGCCGCCCCCAGAGGCTGGCAGGCTCACCAGCGGCGGCGGCGGCGGCGGCGGCGGCGGCGGCGGCGGACCTGGCAGACAGCGTCCTATCGACCGTCTCGGCCCCGCCGCCGGCTCCCGGCTCCCGGCTCCCGGCTCCCGGCTCCCGGCTCCTGACTGACGGTCGGCAGCCGGATTGGACGGATCACCTGAGAGCCAGGTGCGGTGGGGTCCCTTTGCCCCGTCCCGCCCCGGGCCCCGGCCCCGCGCGGTGCGCCTTTTGATGGCACCACACGGCACCACTCCAGGAAGAGCGATGAGCGCAGTCCGCTGCTGTCTGTGTCGTCAGGGATGAGCCGCTGGTAGAGGAGGACATCGGCACTCACTCCCGTGCTCTATCCTCTGGTCCAATTTATAGCAAACTAAAGACCGTCCAACTCATAGCCGGTCCTCCCATTCAACTCAAAGCACCACTCTACCTTCGTGCTGGTCCTCTGTCCCACAGCACCACTCTACCCTCATGCCAGTCCTCTGTCCCACAGCACCACTCTACCCTCATGCCAGTCCTCTGTCCCACAGCACCACTCTACCCTCGTGCTGGTCCTCTGTCCCACAGCACCACTCTACCCTCGTGCTGATCCTCTGTCCCACAGCACCACTTTACCATTACCCTCCCCCTCTCTCTCTCTCTCTCTCCCCCACAGCGCGGCGCCAGTTCGGCTCGCCTCAGCTGGGGTCGGCTCGGCTCAGCTGGTTCCGGCCTGGTGCGCAGTCAGCTCAGGCGGAAGGAATGTTCTCATCAACACGTCACGGCAGCCGGAGAGATGACAAATCGACGAGAAATCGTCATATGATGCAGCAAATTGTTGCACCCATGTCATGAGAACAACATAGACGGTATTCTCACCGAACTCCTCGGAACTGGCATGGCGTCCTAACTCGTAGAAAGCTTTCGGCAATTGAACAAGGCCACTCAGTAGTCCGTGTTGTGTTTTGTTTTCTCATAGTTTATTACCCCAACAATTTCACCCATCATCAGGGGCGTAGGATCCTATTCGGTTCGGGGAGATTCAGTTCCACCCCCCCCCCAACTTGGCGTCAGTCCCCCCCCCAATTTGGACGAGGAAGTGGGTCGAATCCGGGGAGAAATATATATTTTGTAAATTTTGATGGCACTTGAAGGGAATGTTTCACTTCTCTGAAAGTTGTCCAATGTCAAGGGCGGATCCAGGGGGCCAAAGGGGCCATGCCCCCCAAACCACCCAAAATCGGCGCAAATTTGACACATTTCCTGAGTTTGTCGTAAAACTAAAGCCACTTTTACTAAGAAAGTTGTTTAAATCAATTATTGATACATAAGCAAGCGAAATCCGATAGTTTTCAGAAGTTATGCGATAATTTTTGGGATTTGCCCCCCCAAAAAAACTGTCAAAATCACACTTTCTGGATCCGCCTATGTCCAATGTACGCCGCTTGTGGTGCAAAATATGAAGTAATTGCTGCCGAACACGATTCTGACATTATGTTTCTCACTAACAGTGTCAATTTCCTGAAGAGAACTAAGTTTAGTATTTGGCTGATGAGTCCATATGAGGAATTTTGCGAATACATAAAACCGGTTCACGGCTGCATAGTATGATTAGTGTCTGGCTAATGTAGCCAAATGTAAAACAAGTCTATTTCCATCAGACATTGATAAGAGAGATGAACGAACATCGGCTTTAGCGCTATCAAATACACCAGGGGGCTTATTTCTTAGCAGATGTCCAAAAGCCAAACTCAATATTTAACTTTCGACTTCGGAAGACCTCTCGTGGGTGTTTTTCTAGCCTACTTAAGTTTCAAATGCAAATCCAGCAAAATGGCCATCTCAACTCAAATCTAATGTTAATGTGAAACATTCCCTTTAAAGCAATTTTTCCCCAGCTCAGCCCACCCCCTAACTAGTTTTGGAAAAGCTACGCCCCTGCCAATCATGCACCTCAAATTAGTGAATTTCAGTGGTGTAACAAATGCCGACAACAAATACCTAACCACCGAACTGGACCAAGTCCTCCAGCGGCGTCTTTCCTCGTTATAAGGCCCCAAAGTTGTGCATTTTACGAGCTACTCCACGTAATTAAAACATTCCAACAACGATGTGTGGGCTGTTTTTATCTGTAAACTAACGAAGAATTCGCATTAGGTGCAGCCGAACATCGCGATCCTTCTGCAGCGGCTTTGACAAGCCGACCCCGCTGGTTTGCAGCGCTATGTGATGGAGTCATTGGATCCGATCTGAGACGCTCGCCGTCAGTTTGCGTCGGAGATAAACGCTTAGTATGCGATGTGTTGATGACAGCGTGGTCGTTACGTCACATTACGGCGTGGCTTCAAGTCGTTATCGTCACATTACGGCGTGGCTTCTCATTCGTGATGTCAGGTCACGACCCACCTGAAATGATCAGAACTGGGCGATGCAGCTGCAGGGACTCCACAGGCGGATCAAGACTCTCCGTTGGGGGGCATCTTTTTGTGGCAAGAAATTATATTTTTTCCACGGATTTGGGCCGGTCACGTTATAATGGTATTCGAGCAAAAAATGCTCTTTTCGGGGAGAAAACTTGTTTTGGGGAAAAAAAATCAATGTTTTTTTAAGGAAAAATAATAATTTTTAGTCACTTTTTCGGGGAAATGAAACGAGATATTACGGGGCATATACATATATATAAGTAGGTAATAATAACGTTTATTTCATGTTCATGACCAACTAACAGGGCGTCACCGACAACTATTAAGTGGAGGCAAGGGCTCCGCCACCGGGGGGACGGGGTCCCCTCATCCCTTCAACATTTTCAGATTTTAACATTAGGCCTATGGGCGTTGCATGGAAAGGATGGACTTCAGAATGTCTCCGTCCCCCCAAATTTCGGGAGGTGGCGTCGCCCCGGCCCATGAGTGGGGGTTCGGCTGAAATGACGAAAAAATGTATCCCATTTTTTTCTGAGTATATTTTGTGTTTGCCATCGGCCCATCTTAGTATTTTTAATGCGGATTACCATGAAATAGTAGGTATTTAGCTATTTAGCACCACGTGCGATGTTTTAGGGTTTGTCTGATCAATTTCCCAAAAATATAGGTGGTGGGCCTTGTACAAGATAAAAGGCTTAAAATGATACTCATTCAATTCAGCGTTACGACGAACCGACGATAATGAGATGAGCTTCGTTATGACGATGGCCACCGATAATGACGCTGGCGAAGCAGCGTTTTTTTTTTTTTTTTTTTTTTAGGTAGTGGAAACGATATTTTCATATTGAAACAAGACCGTTATTGGAGCTAAGCCTCGGCCCTCAGGTAACCCTTTTCCTGGTTGCACAACTCAGTATGATATTGAAATGGAGGTAGTTTTTCATATCAATAAAGCCTCGGATTGTAAATCACGATCACCGGGTCGGTCAGCACTCAATAGTACACCCATACAATAATCATAACTGTACCTATACATATGTATCAAAGCTCAAACTGTAACAATTAACTGGTTATAGTGCAAATGGTTTGAAAGCAGCAAGACTGAGGCAGGAAGGCTTTTTCGCACATAAATAGTCCCAGTGGATCTGACGGAGCCTGGTGGGAGATGACTTGAGGAGATGTTCCTGTCATGGTCCCCACTATTAGTTCTTCGGTCGAGTAAGTTGGGCACCGCTGGAGCAGCTTCCGGGTGCCGATGTCCGCGTTCTGGCGTTCGCGTTGCCTTTTTCGGAACTCGGCAGGCTAGCTAGCTTAACCCTATTCCCTGCGGGGGGCAGATTCTTGACCCCCCCCCCGCGTAGTTTTATCGCCCGCCGGCTTCTGACCGTTACAGTTCTCCTATCGTCTGAAACACAATTCAGACTTTCCCTAAAAGTATGGAATTGACGCGTGTTCTTGCCTCTCAAAATTTGAAAAAAAATTTGGGTCCAGCAGAGGCAGTCCAGGGTCATTTTTTGGTGAGTCGTTACGAATGCGGTGTGCGGCGCATACTTCCTTCGTAGTTTGCGGTGGAATAAAAGCGTCAGAAACTAAGCTCGATGCCTTGTAGCATCATACATAATTAGATTATACATATTTGGGAGCAGAGGCGAACTCAGCGTACATAAAATGGTAGGCGATTATCTCCGTCAATTTAGGGCCCAACTTCCAAATAAAGCAAGATGATAAAAGGCGTTCCGCAAATGTGCCCCCACGTTGTTTACCTGAATCCGCCTATTGCACACATGTTTACATTTTAACAAATTACAGCAACAAAGCCACATGTGACGTGTCCCACGTTCTTCTCCTCCTAATATATCAGCACATATTTTTCATCCAAAATTCTCCCCATTTCTGCTATCCAGAGTGCGCCTGTTTATCTTTTCATTTTTGTACTTGGCCCTTTCACACATGAAGAACATGACATTGGAAGATCCTAAAACGTTTTTTGCATGCAAATCAGTCGGAATCCATGGCCACAATATGCACCTTTCAAAAAAACACCCCAAATTTTCCTACTTTTTGCCCCCTACCCCCCATTTTTGATCAAAAAAGCAATTTCGGTGTGCGCCTAAAGATGAAGATTCCGTCACGTATCGAAATTTCGCATAATGTGTGGTTTTCGTCCATTCGAAATCGGCCCGAGCGGTTCTCGAATCTCTGGGGGGGGGGGCGAAATCTGCCCCCCCGCAGGTTAACGTAATTCTGGCCGCCCGCAGGGAATAGGGTTAACATGTAGCCTGCTTGAAAGTTAATATTTTATGAAAGGAGTGGGCCCTGGGGCCAGGAATTACCGTCAAGGAGAGCCTCTGCCAGATCCTTAATTAAATTAATTTATCAAATTTCCTAATTTGCATAAATAGTTGCAAAACTTGTGTCATGCCGCGAAGCACCGCGAAATTATTCGAGTTTTTCCTGTGGATAGCAGGAGTTTGACTAATTTAAATGCTTTTTACGATAAATTGTTACCTTTCCCGAATTGTTTTAACTTTCCCAGTTTTCTCCTAAGATCAGTGTTTTTCATGATCAGTGCAGGGAACGCTTGGGGAAGGGGCATATTTGTATTGAAGCCCCCTCAGATTCCTGCGGGGGCATTTTCCCCCTGATGCACTCCCCTGGATTCGCCCAATGACCGGACACCCCCCCCCCCCCCCTCCCCCCTGACGAGCACCGAGACTGGGCTGAGTGGGGAACAGCGTGTGATCGGAACTCATGGCAGAGTGTGGGGTGATGACTGAGCTGACAAAGTGTGAACAGATTATTTTCAGTGAACTGGTTTCAACATTTATGAGCTGAACATATACAATGCATATTGCATATGCTAACTGGTGTATCTGTGAGCTGGCCACGGCGGCGTTCTCTCTCCGCCCGTCCACCTCCAGCCATTCGTGTTTTATTATCAGTGTTTGTAGCAGACGCCCTCCACTGGAGATCGTCTCATGTCAGAATGTTTGAACTGGTATGCTGCCCTGGGCGTTCTGATTCGCCGTGATGTTTGATCGCGCCTATGTCACTCCCACCGGAGAATAGAGAGCTCATCTAATTTCAGTCACGTTCCGTGCGTGGAAGTCAGAACAGAGAGATTGTATGTGTCAGTGAAGGACAGAGGGGAGAGAGAGAGAGAGAAAGAGAGAGAGAGAGAGAGAGAGAGATAGAGAGAGAAAGAGAGAGAGACAGAGAGAGAGCGAGGGCGAGAGAGAGAGAGGGAGCGAGAAGATGGGGAGAAGAAAGAGAGAGAGAGAGAGAGAGGAGAGAGAGAGAGAGAGAGAGAGAGATGAGTGAGAGAGAGGAGGAGAGAGAGAGAGCGGAGAGAGAGAGACTGAGAGACGAGAGAGGAGAGAAGAGAGGAGAGAGAGAGAGAGCGAGAGAGCGATTTATATATTATATATATATATATTATATATATATATATATATAATGAATAAGGTTTGGTGAATTCATTATCATTCAAAATCAGATGTCACCATTAAAAGAATAACATTGCAGATATAATATCTATAAATATAATAATATATATATATATATTAATATATATATATGCCAATGAAGGATAATAGGAAGTCAGAGAGAAAATTTTAACGATGAGAAGTTATTAGACAGTCACAAAAGTAGGACAAAGTTACGGGAAAAATATAAAAACTAAGGTAAAAAAAAGACGGTGACAAAATAGATACAATCTAAAGCTTATGTAGGAAAAAGACATTGCCAAAGCCAGCGATAACAAGATCGATGCATTATATGTTGTTTAATAAATGAAATAAAATGTAAAAATCTTTTTTTTTAAGTGAATAAAACATTTGCATTCCTAGCATTGCTACATAAAAGCAAAATTGTAGGCATTGCTGAATTTAAGCATAGTAATATATCTATCGACACTTTCCAGGTTCCACACATTTAGTAACTCTGCCACATGTATCCGTAGCAAACTTATTTTACTTTTACACTCCCATTTGTACAGGAGGTGATCCGTGATATTAATAGTATCGTTAGAATGCATATTCATATGATAATTTTGTATTGAATTTCTGTTTAATTTAAATGCATTTTTTAATGAATTGCTTGATAGAGATGAAAAATGCTGTCCTGCGAAACACCGGCTACCCTGCGACAAATTAAACTGAAACAATACATTTTTCGGTACCCAAGAACATCATGTAAGGCGCTCCGAGGTCTAGTCATGTCCGCCTGCTCACCTTAGGGCAGAGATAACAGACGCCAGCCAGACACCGGATCCGACCCCCTCGAGCTCGGCGGTCGGCTCCCCCCTCCTCCCCTCCTCCCCCTCTCCCCGTGCAATCGCACGCCGAGGGCAGGAGGGGCCGGCGCGGTGGCGGTACCCTGGCCCTGGGGCCGGCGGGGCAGGGCAGGACAGGGGTGAGAAGCGTGAGTGTAAGGTGAGAGTAGGGTACGATGCCGCATGAGAGCTGGTGCGTCTCTGGGCAGTGCCGCCCGGTAGCCGGTGTGTCGCAGGACAGTGTCGCCCGGTATAGCTGGTGTGTCGCAGGACAGTGCCGCTCGGTAGCCGGTGTGTCGCAGGACAGTGTCGCACGGTAGCCGGTGTGTCGCAGGACAGTGTCCGCTCGGTATCCGGTGTGTCGCAGGACAGTGTCGCACGGTAGCCGCTGTGTCGCAGGACAGTGCCGCTCGTCGCATGGTAGCCGGTGTGTCGCAGGACAGGTGTGTGCCATAGTTACCGTACCGGTGAACGCACAGCTGCGTAGGAACGGACCAGCGGAGAACCACCACAGCCGGTGTGCGCGAGAGGGGACAGCGAAGTGGTGTCAGTTTGCGATCGATTTCTGGAGCGTGGAGTATTAGAGCTTACCTCAGGAAAGAGCGTGTAGAGGAGAGTGTTTGACAACGGAGGATATCCAGCATGGCGGCGCTTCAGAGGTAAGGCACTGACGGCCATGGTCTGCAAAACTGTTTCCATCAGCTTGCTGTCTCTCCATCTGGCTTAATGCATTTTTCTGAAATGTTTGCAACTAACGATTTGTTACGAAACAGTGAAATACTCAATCTTCCAAACGCGCCATATTTGTTATCGCACATCTCACCATATCCCGCACGGACGGAATCTGGACTGTCTGTTCCGTGCAGTGTGTTTCATGGGCTGGGTGCACCCATGGGTGCCCACTCAATTCTTCCGATTGTCTGGGCTGGGTTATGTGCATTTTTCGATTTTGCATGGGTACTGGTGGGCATGCCAATTGACGTATTTTTACTTGACAGCCAAGATGTTTAACCAGGTAAATATGTTATAATGATAAAGGACCACTTACAACAATACATTTGGGCAATTACAATGAGAACAATAAATTCATGGTAATACCTAGCAAGTGGTGAAAGAATGAAAATCCCAAATCATGTCCCGATCCAAAGTCTGATCGCAGTATGACAAATGTTGACCGAAAAAGTGTTCGATGAGTCAAAAGCCACAGCAGTACACAGGTGGGGTATTATTTCTCGTTGATAGCATGCAATGTAAATCTGTAGATAATGGTTGCACATTTTGGGTGAAAATAATTATTCTGCTTAATATGAATGGGCCGGACCGGCATGGGCTCAATATTATGATTTGAATGGGTAATGGTCTGGGTCTGGGCTAGGTGTTCATGGGCTTCGGCTGGGCTGGGCTTGGAGGTTTAGGCACCCATGAAACACTCTGGTTCCGTGCTCTGTTCCTCGCTGGAGGCAGTGTGTGGCGTCGTTCTTTCCTCGCCGACTCAGCGGCGCTCGGCGCCTGCCCTGCGGTGCCACGTGGTCGGTTGAGACCGTGCTGGGAGGGAGGACCGGGTCGGTCGGCTCGGCCGCCACCACCGCCCGCCGTCGCCCGCCGCCGCTGCCTCGCTTGGCACGTTGCCAGCTGCTGTCCGGTCGCTCGGTCGCTCAGCCACCCGACCGCCTGGCTGGCGGGCTGGTGGCAGCCGGCCGGACGCGCAGCGGGAGGGCCTCCTGCGTGGCTGGGCTGCGACCGTGGCCAAGATCTGCTGTCGGGAAGCGATCGCGATGACCATGCTAGTCACGCACGGAGGCTTGATGAAACGCAGGTTATGAATTGATTGGGCGCGGGGGGGTGAACATTGACCAGACAAATACGGAAGCGTGATTGCTGAATTTCGCCTGAATCGAACGGGAGTGGGTTTACGAATGGTTCGAATTTAAAAGTCTGGGCCAAGCCATGCGTCGGCTTGAGCTGTGAAAAGACGAATAAACTATTTGATTCGCCTGACGAATAAGAACATGGTCGGATATTCATGCGGCAGAGTCTGCAGACAAAGGTGGTCGGTACCACCGCCACCACGAGGTAGTACATAGGTACTCTACCTCGTGAGCACGGATCGTTGCTCGTTTCGACATTGGACACGAACATAGCCGCACCCTTGCTGTGACACTTACAACGCCTTGGAGAGTGTTCACTGTTCACTAATCACTAATCGACAGTAGGCACGCCTGTAATATAACACTGAGACGCTCTAGAGAATGGGAGGACCGATAAAGATCGGCTGTTATTTAATTAAGGCAAAACCAACATAATCGTTTTCGGGTAAAGCTATCTTTAACGCGACGGACAGGATTCAAGCCATCCTGACTTTTTCGTTGTTGGTTCATGCGTGTGTATGAAGTACGCATTTTTGTGATGCAGCAAATGTGTAGACTGTAGATGTAATAGTACATGTGTTTGGTGGCTTCGTAGCGATTGCGACACGACTTGGCTAAGACCGGCTAAAGGCCGCACCTTTCACGTAGCGAATGTCGCTACATATGTCGCTTGTCAGCACTGAAAATAACATTCCAATTTCCAGGTGTGCTGAATCAAACAGGAAAACATTTCCTTTTGTACTTTGCTGTAGTTAAAGTTGAATCTTAGCCGTTTCTAAGCGATTAGCGAGTTAGCCATTTCTAGACATAGGATATATAATTCGATCATTAGAAACTTCACCAGATTCGCTGTCCTGCTCTCTGCCTTTCTGTGACTATACGGCACATGAGCAGATGTCACAAAGGTCAGATGCGGTACTCGTATTAGCCTCATTAGCAGCATAACCTGTCAATACTGGGAAAGCGAAGTGGATAAGTATTTATACTTATCCACCTTCGCTTCCCGTTTCGATCGATCCTCAATTCGAGCATCACTAGGTCGTGGAAGCGATGGTTCGTTTTCCCGACATGAACAGGCGACACTTTCCAGACGCAAGGTCCAAAGACACAAAACAACAACCAAAGCGAAACCAAATCAAAGCAAAACCGGCCAACCCAGCTACCTGTCCTCTCTGGCCGATCTTCCTCCCGCTGGCCCACGTGACGCACTCAGCCCTGTGAACGTCATAGGCCATGACGTCATCATAGACCCACCTCAGCGGGACCGATAAAGAATTCGGGTTATTTAATTAAGGAAAACCGACATAATCGTTTTCGGGTAAAGCTATCTTTAACGCACGGACGGATTCAAGCCATCCTGACTTTTTCGTTGTTGTTCATGCGTGTGTATGAAGTAACGCATTTTGTGATCGCAGCAATGTGTAAGACTGTAGATGTAATAGTACATGGTGTTTGGTGGCTTCGTAGCGATTGCGACACCGACTGGCTAAGACCGGCTAAAGGCCGCCCAACCTTTTTTCCCACGTAGCGAATGTCGCTTAAACATATGTCGCTTGTCAGCACTGAAAATAACATTCACAATTTCCAGGTGTGCCTGAAATCAACAGGAAAACATTTCCTTTTGTACTTTGCTGTAGTTAAAGTTGAATCTTAGCCGTTTCTAAGCGATTAGCGAGTTAGCCATTTCTAGACATAGGATATATAATTCGATCATTAGAAACTTCACCAGATTCGCTGTCTCTGCTCTCTGCCTTCTGTGACTATAACGGCACATGAGCAGATGTCACAAAGGTCAGATGCGGTACTCGTTAGCCTCATTAGCAGTCATAACCTGTCCAATACTGGGAAGCGAAGGTGGATAAGTATTATACTTATCCACCTTCGCTTCCCGTTTCGATCGATCTTCATTCGAGCATCACTAGGTCGTGGAAGCGATGGTTCGTTTCCGACATGACAGGCGACACTTTCCAGACCAAGTCAAAACGAACCAAACAACACCAAACGAAACCAAATCAAAGCAAACCGGCCAACCCAGCTACCTGTCCTCTCTGCCGATACATCCCTCCCCGCTGCCCACGTGACGCACTAAGCCCTGATGACGTCATAGGCCATGACGTCATCATAGACCACCTCAGCCGACACAGTTACAATCCTACCACGTGACCGCAGGCCAGAGCCACTCACTCTGAACGCCTCAAGTGGACCGAGATGAGATCGAGGTCTCTCGAGTCCACAGAGATCACCGACTGGATCAGAAACGGTCGCGCCCAGCCGTCTACCCCGTGACCCGTCTGGCATGACCCTTGACCTGCCTCCTCGACCGGTCGCCAGCCGCCGCCGTCGCTGCCACTGGCTTGGCTGGAGGTAAACACAAAGCTTGTATGCGCCTGACAGTGCTGAAGCAGCAGCAGCAGCGGCGGCGGTGAGGAGGCCTATTTGTGTTCCCGAGCCGGCCTTCACCAGCGCTGGCGGCCCAGTCCGTCTACCCCCTCCCCTCCCCCTCCCCTCCCAATCATCCCAGCCCGGTGGTACTGAGAACTCCTCGTAGACGCCAGTCCAGGCGGCCCGGCGGACCCGCGGCAGTGGGCGCAGCGCGGCAGCAGGCAGTCGCTGGAATGCCTGCACGGTAGTGAACAGCGTAACGCTGATACTGCACCGCGCGGTGGTCAGTAGCGTAACGCTGATACTGCACCACGCGGTGGTCAGCAGCGTAACACCTATACTGCACCGCGCGGTGGTCAGAAGCGTAGCGCTGATACTGCACCGCGCAGTGGTCAGCAGCGTAACGCTGATACTGCACCGCGCGGTGGCAGCAAGCGTAACGCTTGATACGCACCTGCGCAAGTGGTCAGCAGCGTAACGCTAATACTGCACCGCGCGGGTGGTTCAGCCACGTAAACGCGATGCTGCACACCGCGCGTGGTCAAGTAGCCTAACGTGCCTAATACTGCACCGCGCGGTGGTCAGTAGCGGTAAGGTGATACTGCACCGCGCGGTGGTCAGTAGCCTAACGCCTATACTGCAGCGCGCGTGGTCAGTAGTCTAAAGCGCTGATGCTGCCCGCGCAAGTGTCAGTAAGCCTAACACCATATACTGCACGCGCGCGGTGGTCAGTAGCGTAGCGTGATGCTTGCACCGGCGCGGTGTCAGTAGCGAACGCTGATACTGCACCGCGCGTGGTCAGTAGCGTAAGCGCTGATACTGCCCGCGCGGTGGTCAGTAGCGTAACGCTGATACTGCACCGCGCGGTGGTCAGTAGCCTAACGCCTATACTGCACCGCGCGGTGGTCAGTAGCGTAGCGCTGATGCTGCACCGCGCAGTGGTCAGTAGCCTAACACCTATACTGCACCGCGCGGTGGTCAGTAGCGTAGCGGCTGATACTTGCACCGCGCGTGGTCAGCACGTAACGCTTTGACTACTGCACCGCGCAGTGGGTCAGTAGCCTAACACCTATACTGGCACCGCGCGGTGGTCAGTGCGTAGCGCTGAGCTGCACCGCGCAGTGGTCAGTAGCCTAACACCTATACTGCACCGCGCGGTGGTCAGTAAGCGTAAGCGTGATTGCTGCACGCGCGGTGGTCAGATAAGCGTAACGCTGATACTGCAACCGCGCGGTGGTCAAGTAGCGTAGCGCTGATACTGGCAACCGGCGTGGTGGTCAGCAGCGAACGCTGATTACTGCACCGCGCAGTGGTTCAGTAGCCGTAACACCTATACTGCACCGCGCGGTGGCAGTAGCGTAGCGCTGAATGCCGGTTGCAGTACCCGGCGCGTGGGTCAGTAGCGTAACGTGATACCTGCACCGCGCTTGGGCTCTGTGCCGTGCATCGTAGCCGTCGAGCTGATACTGCAGGGCACCGCGCGGACCTGGTCGCGAGCAAAGCGGTTTATAGGCAGGCTGAAAATCGCGTGGCCTAACACGCCGCGAACGCGGTGGTCAGTCAGCGTAAACACAACACACTAACACGTCGGCAGCGGTGCAGTCCATAGGTGGCTGCGGTATCGGTCAAGCAGCCTGTGACTGGCGCCACCAGGCTGATGCTGCAACCGCTGACGCGCGCGGTGGTCGAGGTGAGCGTAGAGCGCGTACTGCAGCAATGCCAACCGCGTGCGCAGCCGGGTGCGTGTCAGCTAAGCGTAGACCGGCTGATGCTGGGTGCTGCTGACCATCTGCAACCGCGCGGCCGCGCGGTGGTTCAGAGGTGCACCAGGTTAAATCCGCTGAGTACGCTCATGCAAATACAAACTCAAGGAGCACGAATCACACGGCGCGCCCTACGCGCAGTGTACAGTAGCGTAGGCGCTGAATACCCTGCACCCACGCGACGTCGGTCAGTAGCGTAAACGCCTAACTGCACCGCGCGGTGGCGTGCAGTTGCAGCGTGATACAGCGTGCCTAATCGCACGCCACTACCGCGCGTGGTGCGAGACCAGCGTAACGCAAGGAAATACTCGACGGCAGGATGGCAAGCTAGCACTCGCGCGGTAAGGTCAGCCGCCTTAGCGCTCAACGGTCCTCGTCACTCGGTGGGCACGTTCAGGTTGTTTAGCTCCTCGCGCCGCAGTCGTGAGGTCAGGCCGTGCAACACGTATCAGGATCGAGCGTTTACGCTGCTGACCCCGCGCGGTGTCGGTACGCGGTAACGCAATCGATACTCCGCACGACCCCGCGCCGGTGGTCAGTAGCGTAACGCTGATACTGCCACCTGCGCGTGGTCAGTCACGGGCCTTAAGCGCCTATAGCTGCACTCCGACGCCCGGTGGGTCAGTAGCTGCTAACACCGCTAGTTACTGCCCACCGCGCGGTGTCCCAGTAGGCGTCAACGTCCCTATCACTTGCACGCACGCGCCCAAGTGGTCAGTAGCGTAAACGCCTATACTGGCAGTTGCCGCGCAGTTTAGGTCCCAGTGCCGCTAGACCGACGTTATATCGTCACTGCGCAGTGAGTCAGCACCCGTAGCGCTGATACTGCACCAACGCAGTGTCACAGCGTAACACTTATACTGCAACCGGCGCGCCGGTGCAAAGTGCGTACCAAAGCGCAAGTTAAGTGGACACCTTTACACCTGCACCACCGGTGGTCAGTAGCGTAGCGCTGGATGGCGGGTGTGCACACCTCGGGTCAGGTGGTCAATAGGCGTAACGCTGGATTATGCGGCCAGTGGTGGTCAGTAGCGGACGCTGATTACTGCAACCATCGCGGTCGATGTCAACGGTTTAGCGCTAACGCTTATCGAGATCAAACTCGCCAGGCGGGCCGGCTCGCCGCAGTGGGTCTCTAGTAGGCGTATAACGCTGATACTTGGCACCGCGCGTGGTGGTCAGTAGGCTAACGCTGATACGGCACCCGAATCGCGTTGCTTGCTCCAGTGATTGCGTGAACGCTGCATTGCGGTGCACCACGCGGTGGTCCAGTACGTAAACGCTGATACTGGGCGGTGCATTCGCGCTCCACGCCGCGCGGTTAAAGGTCAGAAATAGCGTAACGCTGGGTAACTCAACCGGGCGGGCTGGGAGCTCAGCGTTACGCACTGAGCTCCAACCGGCCGGGTGCAGATCACGCGCTACTTGCACGCACCGCGCGGTGTGTATCAGTATAGCCGTGTTAGCAGCAGGTGGTCATTGATACTCGACGTAACGCTGAAACTACTTGGCACAAGGCTGCAGTACGGTCAGTCGGTCTAATAGCGCTGCTATCGCAGCTACCGCGCCTGAGTGGAGCCACGTTAATCAGCGCAACGCATGACACGCGCCCGGTGCCGTGCACCACGCGGTGGTCAGCAGCGTAACGCTGATGCTGCAACCACGCGGTGGTAAATAGCGTAACGCTTGATACTGCAACACGGGTGGTCAGTAGCGTAACGCTGAACTGCACCTACGCGGTGGTCAGTAGCGTAACGCTGTTACTGCAACCGCGCAAGTGGTCAGCAGCGTAGCGCTGATGCTGCACCGCGCGGTGGTAGTAGCGCTAACGCTGATACTGCACCACGCGGTGGTCAGTAGCGTAACGCTGATACTGACGCGCGTTGGTCAGTAGCGTAACGCTGTTACTGCAACGCGCAGTGGGTCAGCAGCGTAAGCGCTGATACTGCACCGCGCGGTGGTCAGTAGCGTAACGCTGATACTGCACCACGCGGTGGTCTGTAGCGTAACGCTGATACTGCACCGCGCGGTGGTCAGTAGCGTAACGCTGATACTGCACCACGCGGTGGTCTGTAGCGTAACGCTGATACTGCACGCGCGGGTGGTCAGTAGCGTAACGCTGATACGTGCACCACGCGTGGTCAGTAGCGTAACGCTTGATAACTGCACCACGGCGGTGTCATGCGTAACGCTGTTACTGCCACCGCGCGGTGGTCAGTAGCCTAACGCTGTTACTGCACCACGCGGTGGTCAGTAGCGTAACGCTGATACTGCACCGCGCGGTGGTCAGAAGCGTAACGCTGCGATGGCTCTGGTACTGATACCAGCTCTGCTATCTTATCACCGCCATCACACCACACACATTCCGTCATCTCTCACAGCTTTCCTGCCCACCACTCCACCCCCACCCCCAGCCCCACCCCCACCCAGCCCCGCACCGCCGACCACCCCAGTTCTGTCAGCAACCACAGAGACATGTCAATAGCGTGTTCCGTTCGCATAACTCGGCTGGCATGGAGCACTAGTCGGAGCATGCTACACGTCTGACGCGGCGGGCTTTGGACGCTTATCTCGACACCATCTATGCAGGGAGGTTTTCATGCTGCAGCTGAGCGGAGAAGCCTGCAGTCGGAACCCTCTGCACTGCGCTGTGGCAGCACAGCGTGCCGTGGGCACCCCAGAGAGCTGTGCTCCGACTTCAGAGCGGCGCCGCTCCGACTGCAGCCGCAGCCGTCTGTGCACCGTCTGTGCACACGGTCTGTGCACGGTCTCTGCACGGTCTGTGTGAAGGCCGAGCACAGGTGGTGACTCTGTCGTCGCGGTATACCGGACATCACTGCAGATGTCACACGACGATGGCTCACTGAATTCCACGCCGACCACCGGAATGTGCACAACACTTCCTGTAAATCATAGGGAACTTCAGAACGATTGCTTTGACAATTATTGTACAAAAATACTGTTTCTGAATTATTATGTGACTCATTTAGTCCAAGATGTCTTTGAAGAAAGATGTATTTTAGATCTACTGACTGACGATTTATAGCATTAATCCAAAGCTATAAATCAATCTCATTACACATTAGATTAATTTATATAATTAATCTCATGTGTAAGCAAATGTAATAATGCACAAATAATGTGTGCAATTATTTACCAGATAAGAGTGTGTTGTGACATGCCCTGTTGGCCCGTCTAAGCCTGTGGTAGGGGCGGGCTTGGCAGGGTCTCTTGGTACTGGCGGAACGGGCGCGGTCGTGTGGTGGCGGCCGCTCGTCACTTCGTCATTCCGGGCCTGGCACGACCGACCACCTCCCAGGCAGCGTATCGATCGAGGAGTCTGCCGCCACCGCCACACCACGTGCGCACTGCCACCGCCACCAGCACGCCACGGCCACCGGCAACCGCACCGCGCGCCGCTCGCCTCCGACACGACACCGCCAACCGCCACCGACCTGCACCTGCAACGCCAGCCGCCACCGGCACGGCCACCGCCACCGCTAACGGCCACCGACCGCCACCGCCACCGCCACCGCCACCGCCACCGCCACCGCCACCGCCACCACCACCGCCACCGCCACCAGCCACTGCCACCGCCACCGCCCCCACCACCGGCCACCGGCCACTGGCACCGCCGCCACCACCTCCGCCACCGCCACCACCACCGCCACCGCCACAGGCAACGACACAGGCGCAGGCAAAGACACTGGCACGGACATTGACACTGAAATAGACATAAAAAAGACATAAAGACATAAAAAAGAGTGCAACAAAGAGCCTCCAGGGCCCATACGAGGTTGCACATATCCCGCCACCCAATTCGCACCAGTCTTTTACCCTCCAGTCCACCTGCAGTCTACCTGAAACACAGTCTAATCCCACGAGTAACTTTAATGGAAACTCATCCCTTCTTTCTGGTAATAGTATTTTCTAATCTATTTTGAAGGCGAGGCAAGTGACACTGCAGTAAGCGCATCCGGTAGCTTATTCAATGTCCTAAAGACACCCTTCTGCTGAAAAATGACTGTCCGAAGCCTAGTTCACTTTGTTCATTACGAGTTTTATGCTGATGCCTCTAAACTAGACGATTGTTCCCACTGGATTCACATTCCTTTTAAATATGCGCCAGATGCTGAACCATCACAAATTTGATACTTCAAGTAGATCGTCCGTCTTAGCCTTCTATATTAAGTGAAACGATACCCAATTTCTCCTTTAATTTTTTCTTCATAAGTCATACTATAAAGACAATTTACCTTTTGTTGCCCTTTTCGTGGACTCATTTCTAACAACACAGCCAATGCTTTCTCTATGTTGAGGACCAGGCTTGCACGCAATAAACTCTGATGTGGTCTGAACATATGCACATAACATGTTAGTTTTACCATTCTTCACTTTGGTAGGTAACATTTTGTAATAGCCCCAGCATTCTAGAGCGCCTTTTTTCTAGATTCTACGAGTTGATTTCGCGCATGATAGTCTGCTGTTGTACGACGACCCCTAAATCCTTCCTTTTCCAATCTGCTCTAAGTTTTGCCACCCTTTCATACTCGTCGTTTTACTGGCTTAACTCGTCCAGCGTGCATGATCTTAAATTTGCTCAAATGAATTTCATTTGCCATGCTTCAAGACCACTCAACTAGCTTGCCAGTCTGCTTGAAAAACATCCTGAATTCATGTCTGTCACTCTAAATAATCCTGACAACTTTTAGATCATTGCAATTTCAAGTACTTTGCTGTCTAAAACTTTCTCCATTGTATTCACATATGTTTAAACAGCAACGGGCCCAAGGAACTGGAGCCCTGTGGAAACTCCCTGAGAACCTCCTTCCATTGTGATTTGCACCCATTTAAGTGATAACCCTTTGCTGGCGTCCTGATGCCACGACTCTATCAATCAAGAATCTTGCCCCGATTGAGTGTGAGAGTGTGTGTGAGATGTGTGCCCCAGTCTTTTGAATGGTGGACTTTGTCAAAAGCTTTAACTGAACAATCAAGAAAAGAAATACAGTTAGCTGATTTTTCCCTGATCAAAGCTCTCTGTTCAACATCCAAGAAGTCAGAAGATTAGTCAAACAAGAACGGCCCTTCCTAAGCTGGCTGGGACGTATCCATTGCTCGAGCTCGTTTTGCTCACAGGATTCAACAATCTTATCTTGATGATTGGATTCTAGCATTTGCAGCACTAAATGAGGTAGACTAACGGGGGTCTGTAGTTTTCTTCTTACTTTTATCTCCTTTTAATGAAAAATAGGAACAACATTTGCTCTTTCCAATCAAGTGGAATTTTCAGTCTCTGAGAAGTGATTTTTTGAAAAATATTATAGCTAATGGCATGAAACTCTCTTTCAGCTTCCTTAAAAAACCTAGCATGAATTTCATACAGGCCCTTCTGCCTTGTTTGGTCTTACTTCTTTAGATACTTCCAGAACAGAGTTCACGTACTCTTTGCTAACCTAGCTCTCGTATACGTGGCCTCGGTCTCTGGTGGGGGCTGCAGTGCTTGCAATAAAATTACTGCTGATCCTCGATAGTAAAAAACAGCTTGAACTTTCATTGAGCACTTTAACAGCCATCCTTCACTGTCTTCGGGTAACTAACACTCATATTATTTTAAAAAGGACTATATTTTGGAGAACTTTACTCAACCTTTGGTAAAACTCGAAGAACTTCTTACTATCTTGCATTGCTATGTCTACGCTAAATCAAGTTCTTTGCCCTTTTAGCTGCTGCTAACTTTTTTCTTTACTGTATTCCTTGCATTCTGATAGGGCCTTCTGATTTATCTCTATGGTGATGTCTTTAAATTGCAAATGCAGCTTTCTTCTTAGCTTAATAGCATCCTCACTTCTGGGGTAAGCCAAACTGGGTTGTTGCCCTTCGCTCTGTTTTCGTTTGTTGCTGAGAGGTAATAGTGTTTATTCTGAATTTGGCTTAATCTATCTTTGAAAGCACTCCACGGCCTCGCAAGCATCTAAACCTCCAACTCAAAATCACTTCCATTCTATACTGTGCGAGATCATTTCTGATGCTATCAATAATCAGCCTGATTGGAGAGTTTGGGACTAATAAGAAGGTTATTTTTGGCCTATACCTGATGAGATTTGAATTTAACCTTTTAATTGTGATTCACTGGTTCCTAGACACTTCGGCAACACTTATTACTAACTAGATCTCTATTGGTCTGAGAATAACAAGGTCAAGATATGGAACCAATGTCTGGTTGGCGTCTTTTACAACTGATGCATGAAAAGCTCCTCCTCAAAGATTTGCCTATAGCAATCTTACACTCATTGTTTCTCTGCTTAATACTTTCATATCTTTTAAGTTAAAAAGTCTCCCAGGATATAATAAGACACTGGAGTACGAAAGTTTTATACGTGATCTCCTCACAAATATCTGGTCTGCTTTAGTTTGGAAGGATTCCTTGGAGAGTTCCTGATCTATAAATTGCACGCAATCCTCAATTTTCCACTGTTTCCTGAAAGCAATTTTAATGTCGCAGCCAGTAATTGATTCTACTGCTTACTTTTTCCTAGAATCATCAATCTAGTAGCGCCATACAAACTATTTACATATACAAGCATCCTCCACCTGCTGTCAGACGCGGTGATTCTCTGCAATATGAGAACATGTTTATACCCTTGCAACTCAAAATCCTTGTAGTCTATTCCTATTAATGAGGGCCCCACTACCCATGTCTCAGTACGCAAATGATAATCAGGCTTTTCAGAGCAAACATAAACTACAAACTCATCAAATTTTAGACCTGATACTTTTGGGCATTCCAGGCATCACGCAATGTTATCTTATATTTCTGAGCTTGCTCTAGCTTCTGAAGAGAATCATGATGCGAACTGTCCTAGCTTTTGACATGAAATTTTGTCATTGAATAATTGCGTTGATGCCGCTGGTACTAAGTGTTCCGCCCCCCCCCCCCCCCCCTCCTAAAGTGTTGCCCTGGATAACCGTATCTGTATTCGTCCCAAAACCCTTGCCCCTTAGTCTGATTAAGTGAAGTATCCCCATAGTAGTACTACCATAGCTCAGTCAAGACTGGTCCCATAGGTCTTACATATGCTAAGCCCCATTTCGAAACAGAAATTTTGAACCGAGCGGTTCACAGCCGAGCTTGTGGAGCACCAATCAGTGTTGTATCCCACACCGAAGGAAGGATACCAGTACAACAATGACTGGTTTCCTGGTCCTCCTTTAGGCTGGCTGCAGCAGTCTTGCGGTATTCCTCTAATCAACTTTTATCACTCTTTCCTCGGCCTATATCATGGTCACCCCCCTCCTGGAAATTAACTGCTAGTCTGGGCTACACTTTCAGTTTCTTCCTTTCAATGACAGGGGCGATATAGCAATCTTGCCCGCAGCTTGACCACACATTGTCTCTCTTCCAAACAGAAGGTTCGCCACTTAAGGGCCTTGACCTCGAATCCCCAACCACTAAGATATTAACTTCTTCTCATCACCTCATGTTCTACTCGACTCCAAACACTGAACCTATTGGATTTACACTAAACTGGTGGAAGACCCTGGGGATGTCGTTGGGCCTTAACTGCTACCTCTGTACCTTTTGTCCCATGCCTCCTGATCCCCTTGCCTTCTTCCTTCTCCAGAACCGGCTACCCTCCAATATCCAGCACGCCAACCCCATCCTTACTGTCTGTGGCCCCTAACCTTCTCTTCCTTACCCTCGCTCCTTATGTCCCTGTCAGCACTACCACTGGTTTCTGATCCCGTTAGGCTCCCTTTCTGATCCCTAACCACAACCTGTGGCAAACGTTCCCTGGGCAGGAGCTACACTGCTCCTGAGAGCTACACTCTTTTCCTGAGGAGGCTACTATCCGCCGCTCACAAGCCCCCTGCAGGCTACAACCCCCGAACTACTTACTACAACACGCCTCCGACTCGCGGCTTACCTTGCACTTACACTTACTTAACTGTCCCACTAGTTCCCCTACTTTTGCTGAAGCTCCTCTACTTAACGCCTGGAGGATTTGGAGCCTAGTCATGATATTTGAGCTATAGCAGTGATTAAGTAGCTAAATATAGTCTAACGAATCATGGACACACTTCCACTACCCTAAACGAATCTTAAACTTAACTGCTTAACTATCCTTAAAACTATTCTATTTTTTTTGTTTGTTTTGTTTGTTTTTTGTTTTCCTAAAATTAAATAAATACTTAAAAAAGAATATTCACCTTAAAAGGCAAACCTAAAAGCTATGTGACACTCCCAGAGCACAAGTTTTGGCACACTACCAGCTAACAATGAAAAACCTTAAAAAAACGTCAGAGAGCTAAGAATCTAACTTTGACGCCAAAAATCAATCCCTAATATGATATAGGAAAGACTAAATAAATAATGCCTTAAATTTAGATCAATGAGGCCTATTTGCCACAAAAGGGAAGTTTGAGTAATTACATATGTGTTGTGCTACAAAACGCAAGAACTTTAGCCTCCTCACAAAAATGCGATTTATCACGAAACAAGTCAGCACCTGTGAATTACGATTCGTAAAAAAAAGTGTGAAGCGTAAAGGTTAGTAAAAAAGTTTGTAAAGGCAGATATTATCTAGATCTCAAGAACTTTGCAAATTAATTCCGGGGCGGAAGAGGGACATTATGATGGCTGAGCTCATAGGAGCTTTTATGGCATGATTAGCGCAAATGACGTCACCCGGGGGAATAGCTTTTTGGATCCCTGAAGTTTCTGGTTTCATAAATATGATTGTGTTATAGTCTGCCTAATACTACGTTATTTAAATATATTGTTTCAAATATTGTCACATTTGCAAAGTATTGGTTTCAAGTATTTTAACGAATATCTCCGCCGAGAAAAAAAATGTGCTCCCGGTGACGTCCTTTTGACATTTGTCAGTATGCGCAGATACCTGCGCAGTGGGACGGTTTCTAGCCTATGACTATCTTAATGGCCTTGGCGGAAGCAAAACACAAACAGCTCGCCTTGAAGAAAGATTCGTTTATGTTTTTCTCCACCATTTTAACTCCTACACCTAATTGGATTTCCACACGAAAGGGCGGAAGGCTCACTGCAGCAAGACAATTGCAGACCGTCTGCCAAATAATACCGCCATGGATACGGTTTCCTCTGCGCGCAGGCGCCCTCACTCACATCATAGCACAATTGGGTAAGGTGCACTGCACTTCAAAGCTGGGATCGCTGCTCGATATTTTCTGGGGCGTTGGGGAATATAGCAATTTTTTCGGCAGTTATCTTAATGTATGAAACTAAACCACTGTCTCTAACAACCGTTCGGCCAACGAAAAAACCGGCCACCAAATAAGGACGGCGCTTAACAGTAAAAACGTCAAAATCGATTGCAGTTTCTGAAATTCAGAACCTCTGACCCCATGGAACTACAAGTCTTTGTAATTTCAACACATTTCCTCACTGAAGTCAAGCCTTTGTGAAAGAAACTGCGTTTTTTACAAACATCTTTTACAAACGAATGTATGTTTAAAATAGTTTGTAAATGGTAAATTCGAGATTTTACTGCCCTGAGGTTGTTGTGAAATCCAAATTACATGAACATTGATGGTAGAAATTCTTTTGGCAATCACATAAGAAAATCAGTTGTAAATTGCATAACTTTTTTTGCTGTGAAATTAGGCCTCTACGTGGTTCCTACTTTCCTAAAAATAAATGCACAAAAACACACTCCCAGACGATAGATCAAGACAATATATGGCTGCCAAAATAGCTAGAATAAAAAAGCCTTAAAAGAGCAATTCGAAGAGTAAGATTAACTTAAGACGCAAAAAAAATACAATCCCTAAAACATCTAGAGAAACTAAATAAATAATCCTTAATTTCTAGATCCTAACGTGGTTTCCTAAAAATAAATCGCAAAAAGTACAAAGAAGCAACTATCAACTTAGCTGTCCTGCGCGGCGTGCGGCCGTGAGGAAACATAGACATTAGACATAGGACAGTAGACACTGAGACATAGACATAGACATAGACATTAGACAGTTGATTCAGACACAGACACCAACTGACGTATCGTTTTTAAGCAAGCAAACAGATGCACTTTTTTGGTTCACTTTTTACTTTGCCATACCCAAGTGACACATAAGCTCTTTGTCTGCAGGACGCTTTCACCACACTCACGACTCCCAGTCAACGCAAATCAAGCGCATCATGTCAATAAAAGATATGGGACACTTAAACAATACACTTTGGGAATGATATGAAAACAAGAAGTCATGATTAGTAATGGTGGTGTAAGATTACAAAATCCAAAATCATAACCGATCCAAAGTCTGATCAAATATGACAATGTTGACCGAAAACAGTGTTGGATGAGTTAAGTCCACAGCAACACACAACACAGGTGCGTGCTATCATCTCTCGTTTATAGAATACAAGTAAATGTGCTTGGATAATGATTTCAAAATTTGCAAAAAATAATTATATTCTTAATTGTAATGGGCCGGACCGGGCATGGACCTCAATATTAGCCGCTTTCATGATGGCTTATTTTGCGTGAAATGTTTTAAAACATTTTAAAATGTTTTGAAATGCTTTAGTTGTAGCCGCTTTCACGATGGACTAATTTACGAAAAAATGCTTTAACCCTCGCCCTACGTCACCGTAGAGCGAGGGTTAAAACATTTATCGCAAATTTGTCCATCGTGAAGACGGCTACTACTGAAACATTTTAAAACATTTCGCGCAAAATAAGCCATCGGGAAAACGGCTATTATGATTTTGTCTAGGCCTGGTCTGGGCCTGGGCTTGGTACTTTGGGTCTGGGCTGGGCTTGGCTGGGGGTTGGTGCGCCCATGACAAACTATGATGCTAGGCTTTGGCCGTACGTCTCCCTGCCTCCCTGCCTCCCTCCCCCCCCCCCCTCGGCCCCACTGCGACCCAAAGCCAGAGCGAGCCTGCGGCACCAAGCTGATAATGGTTCTGGGCCGGTGGGTGCTGCTGCGTTGGTGGTGGTGGTGGTTGGTGGTGGGGTGTGGGGGGGTCCTCTCCGTCAAGACAGAAGCCGCCTGCCAGAGTGGAAACAGAAATCGACAGTAACTTGCGACACATTAGTGAGAACTTCTGAATTTATGCTACGAAGCAACACACAGGCGTTACTTTCAATACTAGAAATAATAATTCTTAACTAATCTACGTCACTCACAAAGGTGATATCCCGTCAGAGAAGCAGGTCCGGACCGCCGTCAAGCTACGAGAAATCATTGATTCTGAAATACGGTTTGGGTTGTTACCGGGGCCGACCGATCATACTTTTTTCTGTGTTCGGTTATTTTTCATAGGGTGTGGTGTTGCTGCGCCTAGTTTGATGATGACCAGGCCATTAGCCACGCCGATCTTGGACACTTGTGCTATTGAGGACCTTGCATGTTATATGTTAGATGTAGACTGAACGTGAGCAGACTGAATTTGAGACATAGGCACATCTGATACATTCATGTAATCAACAATGTTATTGTTCGCAGCCGACTTAATTAGAGATATTCCATCATGTTAATTCCATTCGTCCTTGCAAAGACAATACCACTGTTTTCACAGCCGACCGTCGATAGAATTCAGATCGGCAACTTTGAACTACGGGTCGCAACAATTGGTGTTCACAAGGGAATGTTTTCAACATTAACATTAGATTGGAGGGCTGAGATGGGCCATTTTGAGGGGGGGGGTGGGGCTTGCTGATTTTATGCACTTATTTGAAATTAAGTAGTGTAGAAGTTAAAGGGACACGCCGTCACAGAGGTTCCATCGGTAAGTAAATTTTGTTGAGCTTGTTTTTGTTAATGCATTGGTTGGCTAAGATCATTACTCGCTGGGATGGTTTTTGGCTCATATGGTTTTTGTTCATATTTATTTGAACTTTTCAAAGCCTTATTTGGGCGCTGTGGTGTTTCTTAATAACTTATTTGACAATAACAGCTTTGCACAAAATAAGGAGCCTGTGTATTTTTATCGCCTCTTAGTTTATTTAAGTTTATTAAGGGAGCGAGATGTTCGTTATCGCGCCCGTAGCATCTCTATCTCCTTATAATGTTATGAAGTAACTGTTTTACATTTGGCTATGACATTAAGTCCATACACAACTCGTCTACATATAGCATGCGTGAAGGTTTTCTCTATTTCACAAATTCCTTCATAATGGAGACGTATCGGCCCAATATCTCAACCTTTAGTTTATTTCGCATGAATTGAGCACTGTTTGTGGAAACAAATGTCAGAATCGTGATCGGCAGCAATTACTTCATATTTTGCACCACAAGCAGCGTACATTGGACAACTTTCAGAGAAGTGAAACATTCCCTTTCCCTTTGTTTCCCTTTTATTTGTGGCCGATTTGAGACATTTGATCATTTGCATTCGTCATATTTATAGAACTGGCTGTGAACAATACCATTTTGACGATCATGCAATGAACGTGTTAAATGTCTGAAATCAGGCTTGCCACTGCATAATGCATATTGCATAATGCATATACTTGCGAATGTATCGAATGTGTCGAATGTATCCAACCGGCTGCTAAGTTTTCACTCGTCATAAGTTGCTGTTACTGTGTATCAGGTTTTGTATTGCATGCTGAAGTCATTGAACCAGGGAATCTCTCCCTGCTGTTGCGCTTATTCCCCATCCCCATATCACATCCAAATACAGAACGAATTTACCATTTGGGTCATCTCGTTTACGGGATCCGTTTGCATGTCCCCTTTTCGTGATACAATCCCGTGCTTATTTTCGGATTATCCGGCACGTCAGCCAGCCTCCGTCGCTGCCTCTGTGACCGCGGCGGCAGACCGTTGGTACGCGACCCGAACCTTCGCGCCGCCGCCACGCACCGGCCACGCCACCGCGCCACCGCCGCCACTCGCTCTCAGCTGCCGCTGCGCTCAGCTGCTGACAAATCATCGCGGCTTCGGCTGAGCAGCTCGCTCGCGGCGGCGGCTGGCGGGCACGGGGCAGCCGACGGCGACGGGCGGACGGCGCGGCGGACGGCGACCACGCGAGGAGGCGGGTGACGGCGCGGCGGAGTGTGAACAGAGGCAGTGAAAGCGGTCAAACCGCCAGACTCGCCGTCAGCTAGGCCCACCCGGGCAGACACAGAGGTTACTCAGACCAGTAGGGGGGACGGTTTTATCAGATAGACAGGGGGATGACCGCTGGTCACCATGTATGACGTCACACCTAGACGTCTGGAGAGGTAGAACAGAAAGGGAATGATATGAAAAGTTGGAGGGATTAAATGAAAGGGAAGATCAGATGAAAGGCTATGTTTCTCACACGTATTTCGGGCAGCTGCACGTCCGTTCTTCGCCAGGGAAGAGCATAGAGTGTAGAGATGCACAAGAAATGTGAAATGTATGTATTCCTTGCTGCTTAGGACCCAGAATAAAGAGTGATTTCTCCTCATGCGCCATAGAATCGCGATTTGATCGTTGAATTTCCTATTTGTTTTCCTTAGGAACTCAAAGCCGCTTTGTTAAGCCTCACATTTCTGATTGGTTTTAAGCATGATACTAGGCTGAAAGGGCCAGGGGCCAGGAACAGGGGGCAGCGGGCGCTTCCCCCCAACTTCAGGACAGGGGGGTTGGTACCCCCTTCCCCAACTTCGGGACCAGGGGTGGCACCCTCCCCCGAACTTCGGTACCGGGCGGGGGCGTTGCCCTCCCCAACTTTGGCGTTACTGATATTAACGTTCCGTACAAAGATATTATTTTCCATATAAGACATCGAGAGTATCAGTTTGCTTTGCAAACTTCTGCAAACAGGCACAGCACGATTCTACTTATGTTTACCTTAATGAATTTTCCCCTTTTCCCCTTCTGATATAGAAAGCCTGATGCCCAAAAACCAGGACTTCGCCACTAGCCATGGCTTAGGAGGCGAAGATCCCTGCAAGCCAGTGGCCAGCAGGGGCCAAGGGCGGCGCGGAACAGGGGGGACGGGGGTCGGGACGCGTACCCCCAGCATTTTCGGATTTTGATATAACGCCTATGAACGTTGCATGGAAAGAGTCAACTTCAAAATGTCTCCGTCTTCCCCTACTTTCAAAAGGTGGCGCCGCCCTTGGCCAGGGGCGTAGCTAGTAAAATTTTGTTTTTCCCCCAACTTTAAATAATTCCCGGACCTCTGGAAAGTGTCGATTATTCAGTTTCTCCTAACAAGGCTCTTAGAGCGTGCTACAAATCCCACATTCTCGGGATTAAGGTGTCAAGGAAAGGAAAAGAAAAGAAAACTGCAAAGCCTTATGACATTGGCCAACCAGGAAAAGCTGACGTGGAATTTGCATTTCGCCGTTTCTTTCTCCACATTTCACCGTTGTCATAATTGTGGAGAGAAAAAAAAAAGAAGAACGATATCCCTGCTACGATACTGTATTACTTTTGAAGGTTCATCCAGCAAAACTGAGTTGAACCGCCCTTCAGTGGAGCTACTGAACTTCGATACCAGAGTTATCTCCGGTCGGAGAAGGCACGAGTATAACCTCATCGGCAACGCTCTGCGAGAGCTGAAACAGCTCATAGTTGGGAACATTCACCATGACGTACTTTTCAACAAAGTTTGGAATAACTACAGTACAGCCAAGCCAAAGTCTCTTGTCCACGGTCTCACCAGTAGACATAACACTCAACATTTTATAACCATCGCCTCACTATTCTAGACCGCAACTCAGCCGCAAACTGAGAAGGTTATTGCGCCAGCGTTAGGCGCTAGTCATATGCCATCGATTCGTTTAGTGATGCAATTTCACTCGTTTGAACTGAACTACCTTCCCTTCATTCCAAGACAGGATTTTGCTTGTACGGCGTTCGAGGAATGAGCAAGGAAGGCCCTCCCGCCGCCACCTACCACTTGCAACGCCCGCCCGCCCGCCGCCCGCCGCCCGCCGCCTGCCGCCCGCCGCCCGCCGCCCGCCGCCCGCCGCCCGCCGCCCGCCGCCTGTCGCTCGACGCCCGCCGCCCGCCGCTCGCCGCCCTCGCGCCGCCCGCGCGCCGCCAGGCTGATCCCGAAGCCTGCCGCTGGGAGTCAGCCGACCGTAGCACAGCGCCAGCACACAGCGGGAGGAGGGCTGGGCGTGGAGGGGGGCTGATTGATCCTGTTCGGAAGCGTCCTCGAGCGCAGCTGTGACAGCCAGTCTGTCAACAGTGTCCACTGTCCACCGCCAGCCATCTGCTTCCGCAGCTTTTCGACAGCCGCGCCGGCTGACACCGGGTCCCGGCCTAGCTGACACTAGGTTCCCAGGCGGCGTTGGTTTGGGATCGCCTAATGACGTGATGGCGGTTTTTGTGAACAGCTGCGATAAATCGTGTGGGCCCGTTGGCTCCCACCGTCAGCGACTGAGTGCTCCACCGTCAGCGACCGAGTGCTGAGAGAGCTGAGCTGGCCGAGTTGGAAAGAATGACAGTGCCGGATCCAGCCCAGAAGAGGACGTCAATCGGCCGTCACATGATGATTTGATCTGGATGCCTCCAGTGGGTTTGTTAGCTGACAATCCCTTTCGAAGAAGTGGAATTCGTTGTCATTTGCTGAACGTCTATATTTTTACATCTGTAATCGGACATTATTTTTAACTTGTGCTCAGCTGATCTTCCCATTTGATTAACAAATCCACGAACATATTAATTATGTGATAGTTATTTATTACGGCTATGGATGTGCTCGGGGCAGGCCGCCCAGCGACTGAGCTGCGAGACGAGATCGATCGGACCAGATCGGCTTCGACGCGAGCTGGTATCTGCTTCATGTAGTTATCAAAAGCAAAACTCCCCGAGACGCCCTCCCTCCCTCTGCGTGCAATACAAATTAAAAGAAGCTTGGGTAATCTCGTGCCCAGTTTTCGTATTTTTTTACTTCTCATGGTAACGGCCCTCGGTTAGCCGGCTCGATGATGAAGGTCGCTTCCACGACTCCTAGCTCGTTGGGCCACCACACGCGGCGCCATCCCACCACGCGGCAAACGAGAAGCCCGAAATCAGCGGCACCAGCGCGCCGCGCGGCAAACGAGGAGGCGAAATCGGAGCGCGACGACTGTTTATGATGAGGGTAAATAGACCCGCTGTGACGGCACTAGGCTGGCGGCGGCTCCTTTTGCCCGGGATTTCTGCCGCCGCATGAGGGAGGGAGGGGGAGGAAGGAGTGAGAGAAACGGAGGAGGATAAGAGAAAGGGAGGGACAGATAGATAGCAGAGTATGAGTGGGAGAGGGAGGGGAGAGAGAGGGACAGTGGGAGAGAGGTAGAGAGGGAGAGAGGGAGAGAGGGAGAGAGGGAAGAGGAGAGAGGGGAGAGAGGGAGAAGGGGAGAGAGGGAGAGAGGGAGAGAGGGAGAGACAGGGAGACAGGAGAAACATAAAGGGAGAACATGGAGACCGGGAGACCAGGGAGAAACAGGGAGACAGGGAGACAGGGAGACAGGGAGACAGGGAGACAGGGAGACAGGGAGACAGGGAGACAGGTATAGAGGGACAGAGGGACAGAGGGACAGAGGGACAGAGGGACAGAGGGACAGAGGGACAGAGGGACAGAGGGACAAAGGGAGAAAGGGAGGGAGGAATGGAGGGGAGAGAGATAGGGAGAGAGGGATGAATGGAGGGAGAAAGGGAGGGGGAGGCGTCGAACTAAGACCACAAGCGCGACGTTTTGCCGAGGGTGCGTGGTATGCTTATATGTGATGTGTTACTGTAATAGATACAGCTGCTGCCCGATTCTGTTTGTTATTTCTGCTCCTATGTCCAGATGCGTAGTGCACTATGAATATGATAGGTGATATGGCATAGGTATTGGGTTGCAACTCTTCCAGTACGGCTGACATTCTCTCCTGTCTGCTTATTTATCATTATTATTTTCTTACTAGAACTCCACAATCGACGAGAGACATGAACCATATCGTGTTACAAATTACAATTGCTATCCTTTCTGTCGTGCCCGGTCCTTGTGCGCCGGTATCAAATTTAGACTCATTCTGTCACGTTGGAAATGGTGTGATAAACTCTGGGAAAACGTCCCCTATAATGGTCCGCTGGTCCCATTGTGAGGCGCGTTTCCTACCATCCGGCCTCCCCTCCCCTGGCCCCGCACCACTCGGCAAGTCTCGCGCTCCTGCCCTTTTCAGAGCGAGGCGACGCCCAAGCCAGGCAGGCAGGCCCAGCAGGCCGGCCGCGCCGCCGCCGGCGGCGCCTGTCGACTCGATGACCGTACAGCCTCGAGCCCTTACCGCTTGCGGACAGTCTCGAAAACCACTGGCGAACGCGGTTTCGTGCTGGCGCACAGACGCGATGGCTTTGCCGAGATGGACCACATGCCGGGAGTTCGGCGTATAATGAACTGCATCGGCTTACGCCATAGGGTGACGTAGATGAGAAAGGCAATATACTGAGCGCTTTGTGGAGAGGAAACAGTTCGTCTGCGTAAAAAAATATTACGGGACCTGAGCAAATTGAGCGAACATCGCAGCATACGAAGGTCGAGACGTTCAGCTTGACCTTTCACTGGCCGTCTCAGGAATTCGAGTAGATATACGTGAGGTGTTGGCGGTGCACACTCCTAATCACTACTCTGTCAAATGGAGCACACGCCACTTCATGAATGCTGCACAGGCGCACCCATAGAATACAATGATGTACAGAGCAGTCAAATTTACGGTCTGGGTGCGGCAAATTATAATTAGTTGTGTAAAAAAGCTACGCAATGCATCGGTTTTATCCCCGTAATGCACTACGACTTTATTTAAAACGCACCTTCCCAAGCCAACAATTAACTTCACTGAATCGGGGTCACATGGTTTAATCCCATTGTGCCCGAATCACAGTGCCCAAGTTAATTGTTGGCTGGGTGCCTGCCTTAGTAGAATGGACAAAGTTTTTCCCAAATGAGTTTGGTTGAGTTGGTTGAGTTGGGCTGTATGGGCGGACGGCTCTCCTAGCTGGGCCTGGACCCACCCCTGGACCCACTAGCTCTGGGCCTGGACCGGTGGACCCACTCGGCATCTGGCAGCCGCTCAGAAGTCAGACGTCAGTTCAACTGACCTCCTATGACCTCTCCAGACAGAGTTAGACAGGCAAACCCGTCCGCCTATATTCGGTTCATCTGTACCTACAAAGGCACATTTGATTGCCACACTTCGTCGCTAATTTAACTCAGCCCTGAAACGCCACATAAGACTTAATGTTTTACTTGTGCTGTTTTTGCTGCCTTCGGGTCATGGACTCAAAATACTGCCTTTATATTTTGTAACAAGTGCCTTTGTTTTTCTCCGCACGGAGTACCTACTGGAGGCGGGCTGCCTTCTCCCCGATTTGACTGATCTGAATATGGTCGTTAGGTGTGCCATGAATACCTTTCACCGTGGTTAATGCAGTATTCATCGCCTGAGATGCAGCCCGTCAATTCGTGATAAACCGTAACGGTCTTCGCCGTAAAAGTTAGAACGTTGAGAAGCCTCGAATGTCCGTTTAATTAAAGAACACGAACAAACTAGTTCCCTCCTGTATCCAGGTATCCGGGTCACAGAGTTCTCAAAGTTGCTCAGCTCTGAAGAAACCGCGCTGCTAAGCTGGGTCAGAAGTCAGAACTACAGCGCTGGCACGGATACTTTTAACCACATGCTAGTATACTTACCACGACTTGCCAGTGATATGATGCCGCGGAGAATTTACCGACGTGATTGTATGCAAAAATGATTGTTTCAAGCAAAGGATGCTATGTTGTGTTCCATTTCGCTGCGGCACGGGGTATCCCAACTCTGTTGTGTGTTGAGGGGGCGTTAAGGTGACGGGAGGGGGGGGGGGTCAGAGCCACATTGTGTTGAAGCTGTACGTGGCTCAGTCGTGCGGCTTGGCTTGCCCACGCTCAGTGTTCAATTTCACTCTAGCCTTGGGCGCCGACGCCCGACCAACCAGCCCTCAATTATCCATTCACAGTGCCGCGTACCATACATGCCCAACTGCACCCTCCGGCCAGCTGCAGATCATTTTGCAGCTCTCATCAGCGTAGTGTGGATTTGAGTGCCCCTGGCGGTGGTGATTTCAGCAGCTCTAACTGGCACGTAAGCCATGTCGTACAGTAATCGACGCAGGTAATTCCTGCAGCTCTAACCAGCAGCGAGCCGTGTCCGCAGGCGGTGCCTGGCGCAGGTAATTCCTGCAGCTCTAACCAGCAGCGAGCCGTGTCCGCAGGCGGTGCCCGGCGCAGGCAATTCCCGTAGCTCTGTCACCCATCATGGGGTGTTATAATGTCAGATGTGAGACGTTTGTGCCGCGACACGCAGCCGAGGTGGCATTCCTGGCGCACGCCGGGTCAATGCGACACGATATTTCTGCATCATTGAAGCATCAACCAGAGGCGGAACAAATTTATTATCATCAAACCCTTTCGAGAACTGAAAGTCTGCAAGAAAATGGTCTTGGTAGACCCATAGCCACGAATAAATAATAAATCATTATGATAATATTATGTAAAGGAATATGGGTGAATACAGACTATTATACCTTATCAATAAGATTTTTAACGAGCTTGCATTTTACTATTTTTTCACCGACATTTCTCTTAGTCGAAAATATCTGTCGAGTCTGATAAAACATTTTGTTTTTTAGTTCGGAACGACCGGCGTTGCGAGTCTGCAATTATCATGAGCACGGCCTGTTTAGTAACCATAATCTCTGTTTACGATGGAGCCTTTCGATTCCGTGTGCTGCCGTGCAGGCCAGCTGCAAAATCAGACACTGCCGGCTGTTCCAGCAGGCTTCTGTGCGCGCTCTCCACGCGTTGTCGCCGTGGTTCAATGCTGGCCAAATGTGGTGAGACGGGTGCTGCCGGGCCAATGTGACTGGGTGGTACGTTAGGTAACCACAGCTATGGGCTGTTAGGTGCCTATCGTTTTTTTCTTGTATTTTGGTCAAACTGCGCGACGTATGCCACTTTTTAAAAATACAACTGTGTTAAAATATCCTACTCACAGCGATGTGTAAAAGTAAACTACGAATCACTTCTGGTTTATTTATCATTTTCTCTTCTCATCGGGAAATCATTTTCGTTTACTGTCAAGCATCGATTAGATCGACCACGCACGAGAAGATACGTCTCGGTGGCCGGTGAGCGCTCCCTCACCTGGCCACCGACAGACTCCGCTTCTGGACCAGCCTTTCCGCACGACGTAATAATATACACCGTCTGCGGGGGGAGCCTATGATTTTAACGAGCGCCTACCCGCCCTGAAGTGTTGTCTCTGAACGTGGCTATCAGATCTCCGAAGGGTGTGAGGACAAATTACAGGACTGGCCTCCAACGGTTTCCCGAGTGGACAGTCACGAAGGGCAATGTCGGTGTTCATGGTCGGTCGTCGGACAGTCCGATGGGTCAATTAAACCAGTTTGTATGTGAGTCGGTGGTTGTTGGCTCGTGTCAAAGCCGTTGGTGAACGGGAAGTTAGAACTTAGAAGTGTTATCCGCCTAAGGGCTGAGACGTATTACACCAGGATTGTCGGTCGAATAAAAATAACACGAGAAATAGTTATTTTGATAAACAGCTGTGTTTGGTTAATTAATTGTATCATTTTCAAGCGTCTTATTTCTCAAAAGATTTTAGCATTTCTATAGATATTTATTTGATATTTGAATTGGGGTTTAATCCAGAGACGATTGAAGGGAGAAAGCGAGAGAAGTGAGGATAAGATGGAGACAGGGTGAAAAGGAAAGAGGATGAGAAGGAGAAAAGCCGGAAAGAGAGAGAGAGAGAGAGAGAGAGAGAGAGAGAGAGAGAGAGAGAGAGAGAGAGAGAGAGGAGAGAGAGAGAGAGAGAGAGAGAGAGAGAGAGATGGAGAGAGAGATAGGCGAGAGAAGAGAGAGAAGAGAGAGAGAGAGAGGCGAAGAGAGAGAGAGAGGGCGTGAGGCGACGAGAGAGAGAGAGAGAGAGAGAGAGAGAGAGAAAGAGAGCGCGAGAAGAATGAGAGAAGCGAGAGAGCGAGAGGCGAGAGAGCAAGAGAGCAAGAGAGCAAGAGAGCAAGAGAGCAAGAGAGCAAGAGAGCAAGAGAGCGAAAGAGCGAAAGAGCGAAAGAGTGAGAGAGCGAGAGAGCAAGAGAGCGAGAGAGCAAGAGAGCGAGAGAGCAAGAGAGCAAGAGATCGAGAGAGCGAGACAGCGATAGAGCGAGAGAGAGAGAGAGAGAGCGAGAGAGCGAGAGCTGCCAGGCGAGACGTGTTGTCTGGCTCGGGATAGCGGCATCAGATAAGGGAGGGTCGTCTAAAACAAACTGATTATCGTGTGGCCTCTGCGCCCGGCGCCGCCTAGCGCCAATATTATCGGAGTAAACACGGCCCAGCCGACCGCAGAGCCGGTGCTGCCCCCGAGCCAGCCCCCCCCCGCCAGCCCCCCCCCGCCGCTGCTGAGCCAGCAGTCACAGTCACCACGGCACCACGGAGGCGTGACAGTGCTGCAGGCCAGCCGACCTGCATAGAGAGGGGAGGGGAGGGAGGTGCCTGTGGCTTAAACGGAGAGGCATGGGGATATGAGATAGGGAGGAATAGGGATGTCACTGATGTTAAGCTTGTTGATCATTCACCACTATAACTCCAACCTCGCAAAGTTTGGCTAATTATTTCGGGCATCTAATTCACCTTCTTCCTCCCGTCGAATATGTATTTCTGCAGCTCTTTTTGCCGCTGGATCCACTCCTGCCTGCCTTGCCTGTGTCGCTGGCTCTGTGTCACTAAGCCCTGTTTGAACTTTAAGCCCTTTCCTGCATCTCTAGTCCGCTCCTGCCTCTCCTGTTTGTGTCCCTGGCTCCGCCTATGTACCTCATTTGAGCACCTCCCTTTCCTGCGTCCATTTGTCCGCCTTTGAGCCGTATTTGAGCGCCACTGCCTCCCCTTCCTGCGTCGCTGGGTCCGCGTCTGGGCCCTATTTGAGCGCCACTCTGCCTCCCCTCCCCGCGTCGCTGGGGCCGCCTCTGGGCCCTATTTGAGCGCCACGCTGCCTCCCCTCCCCGCGTCGCTGGGGCCGCCTCTGGGCCCTATTTGAGCGCCACGCTGCTGGCGGCAGGTCGCCGGCCGAGCGGGTGACAAACACGGCCCAGCGAGGCAGCGGCGGAGGGCGGCGCTCCCCATCCCCATCCCATCCCCATCCCCACCCGTCAGCCGCCGCCCGAGCCGAGGTCTGCCGCTCGCAGAGCCGAGGCGAGCAGGCCACGGCTCTGGTGGAGAGAGAGGAGAGAGAGCGACTAGACGGAAAAGAGTGCGGACAACGCACTGAAGATGGAACAATGCAGACAGCACAACACAACAGCACTGCAGAAGGATTACGTTTAAATTTTATTTACCCTGATACAAATTTATTACTTCCATCCTTGGTTAACTGAATATGGAGTTACTCAAGTATTCCGATAAATTCCCTCATCATTATCAGAAAAGTGTTCCAAAACGTTGATACATAATTTTGTAACCACAGTGGATTATAGAAGTGATTTGACGTAGTGGACAAAGTTTGATGCAAATTGCAAATACAATATGTCTTCAAAAATGATCTTATTATGATCCAGCATGAACCAAAGTTAGATCGTCTTGGATTATTAAAAGGATGAACGGAGCAATATATTGTTACCCCAGTGTTAAATCTCCACCGCCGTGCCAATAGTGGGGTTGTAGGGGGCTGAAGGGGGGATTGTGTGGAAAGTGAGGGGGAGTTCCTTGATGGAGGAGCCAGTGAGTTACCCTTCCAGCACTTTGCCAACAACACGTCAATCATTCGTACCCAATGCTTTTACTCGGCTCCTTTCAAAAACTAGGTAATTGCTCACGTTTTATTTCCATCGTAGTGCCTCATTCCCTGGATCAAAACTCAGCTGATTATATCACATTCAGTGGGAGCTTATAGGCAATTTCTATATGATGTGAAACCGATGGAACTTATCCATGTTTTTACACAAAGCGGAGGGGAAATTGAAAACCACAGAAACTCCCAGTGGCGGGATGTTTTAAATGCGAGCGATGACCCCTGTTCCTGAGTAAACCACTGTGGTTTACCACTGACACTGACCCTGACACACTGTGTGCCTAAAAAGGGACCCATTCTGTTATGTAAAGATCCGTCGTGGTCGTAAAGGGGGCCAATCCACGCTTTCAGAGGATCAACTATAGCATACAGATGAGATGACCCATCTTGGTACCCATTTTAACCTTTTTTGGGAGAGTTTTTTTTTTGGATTCGCCACTGACCCTATTCCGAAAAACTTGCATTGCATTAGCATGTGCCTCCCCAGCATACGGACTTCCCAATTAGAGGTGCAGAAAATCCTAAATCTTTGGTCACAGCCCGGTCACGGCCACGGAATGAGCTGGTAAGTCACAGCTTCAGGCACGGCACTGCAATGCTATGGCGCTGGCCTGGCCAGTCACAGCTTCAGTCACCGCCGTGACCAGTTCCGGTCCCAGCGCTGGGACGCTGGGACCAGCATTCTGCAGCTGAAGCTCTATTACCAATCCATGCTAAGCCCGGCAGCCAACTGGATTGACGCTTTACTGAGCGTCGCCCCGTTGACGGTGTATTTATATCATTGATCATTTATCACTACCCTGTACCGGTAGCCCTCTGGGGGCCCTGTCGGCTGTCACTTCTTCCTATAACATCTGGGAAGCAGGTGGCCCCTGGCTGTCCGACTGTCGGGCACTGTTTGCCTGTCTAGCTCCGCTCGGACGCGGACGTTGCAGTGGTCGACTCAGCATTCCTGGCTGCAGAGTTGCGCCCGTGGCATTCCGGACGCCGAAGTGCAGGGCGATCAATCTTTCTGAGGCGTCGCCGCACAGTCAGCAGTGTTGGGGAGGTGGGGTGAGAACTGTCCAGCTGTCAGAGCCCCACTCGGCACCGGTGACGAGCGGCTTCGTGACGCTCAGTGACGGAACGTGACGTTTGTGGCATGATGACATCAGAACGTGACGTTCTGTGGTGCGATGACATAAGAACGTGACGTTCTGTGGTGCGATGACATCAGAACGTGACGTTCTGTGGTGCGATGACATCAGAACGTGACGTTCTGTGGTGGCGATGACATCAGAACGTGACGTTCTGTGGTGCGATGACATCAGAACGTGACGTTCTGTGGTGCGATGACTGACATCAGAACGTGACGTTTTGTGGTGTGATGGCACGGCAGCAGGCCGGCACTGACGGTGACACAGTTGGCAGTCCTGTGACGGATTATCGGTGCAATGTGCTGTATTGCCCGTGCTAAAATTCGGTCATCCTATTTCAGTTGTGTAGGCTCTAGGCATTATAATGGTGTAATGCTAAGTAGAAATTCAGCTGAAATTTCAGTATTATCACGCTATGCGTTCGATGGCACTGTTACTGATGCTCTCTAGGCTGCAGGGGTGGAACTTTATATCTCTTGGGGAGGGCCCGAGCCCCCCCCCCCCCAATGATTTTAAATTTTAACATTAGGCCTATGGCGTTGCATGTAAGAACTGATTTAAAATCTATAAAATTTACATTAGCCCCCCCCCCCCTCCCAGCGATTTCATAAAGTTCCGCTTGTGCTAGGCTGCTTTCCCCGGGAGAGGTTATGTTTGGAATGGAGCCATGTTTGCCGGCGAGATACGTCTGACTGGAGTTATCGCGACGAGCTGGAGAATCAGAGATGGTAGTTAATCAGTGTCGCCATCCGAAGTTTCTCCGACAGCGCTGGGTCGGAGTTCAGAGGTCAAGCTTCAATGGGCTCGTCAATGGGACAGTTGATTGGGGTGTTTAATCGCACGGACACCTAAGTGTTGTAACTCAAACTCGGTCCTCCACTGGCGCCGCGAACTCAGAACGCTCTCGAAGTATTTCCTCGGGTTTGGGGCTTCGTGAAATGAAACGAACAGCTGGCGTCTGAACTTTAACGACACCCACGTGGAACCATCACCCAAACTCGGCGCTATCTTCATTCTGCTGAGGTAGCCGGGGGTAGCGCGGTGATTGGACGGACTTCGGCTGCCGAGTGGACCTTGGCCCAAGCCGTCGCCGGTCTGTTGAAACAGGTGATGCCCCGCTGGACCCATTCCCACCACTGATGAGCCCAGCAGCGCCCGTTCCCGTGCCGAGTTGACCGGCCAACTGTCGGGTCTGTCACCGCGCGCTAGGGTGCTCCTCCCACGCCCAACACCCCAACACCCCAACACCCCACACACCGGCGATTTGTTTGTGTAGGATCGCTAATATATCACAATTTACAGGCTCCACGCCGGCCGCGCTGCCACCGGCACTGTGCCGCCCGGCCGCCCGGCAGAGGCTAGCGCCGGCCGACGCCGCCGACACGTTCCGCCAATCAGCGCGCAGGGATCGAGAACTCTGCGCGCTGATTGGCTGACGCGCGCGTATCTCGGCGGCGGCAGGGAGCCTCGCGCCGGGCGCTCGAAACGTGAGATTCTTTGTTCGGCGTCCGCTGTGCGGGCGGTGGCGGCTGCCGGGCTGCGGGCGGTGGCGGCGGCGGTGTCGGTGAGCGGCGCGCCAGTGCCGTGTGGACGGCGAGTCCGTGCGTGTGGTGTGCGTGTGTGCGCTGGCCAAGCAGAGCGAGACGGCATACAAGCTGGAGGGCGCGCCTCGCGGAGAGGCTAGGTGAGGCCTGCGATGTGACGGAGTTTGTGTGCGTGTGCTGAGGCTAAGAGTGCTGCTGTGAGCGCAGGCAGTGTTTGTGTGGTGAATATGCGTATGCGTGAGTGTGGTGATGAGTGATCGTTACGAGTGCCCGGGGCGATGGAGTGGCCCTTGTGAGTGCATCCGCATCCACAGATGGATGCCATAGATGTGCTATTTTACCGAAAAAGCCCAAAGTTGAAGCGGCCAGCGATGTGTTACATGCGCGGGCTTACGTATCTTATGTACCGGCTCGGCCACATTTCAGGATTCACTTCAGCAGTGCACCTAATCAGAGGCAGAGTTCAGTTGACTGACGAGCTGGATAGCCAGGTGACGAGTTTGGTAACCTGACTTTGAGACTAACCGAGCCACTGAGGTCCCCCGCTGTCATCCGGGGTCACCCGAGGTCAGAACTGCGGTCATCGCGTCTCTACACCCTGCTCGACCCCCCCCCCTCCCCCGTTACCGCTGTCGTCACGCAGCTGGCTTCCCGGACCGCGGAACAGCTGACGGTTCCTGTCAGCCCACCACTGCACGTCGCTCCCCTCATCCATATGCAGTATGCAGCCGTCGCCGACCGGCCCGGCCGGCTTTGGAAAGGGTCGTGAAAGCGAAATTAGGCCGGAGATCGCCCGGCTTCACACGCAACGGCTATCAATGCCGGTATGGGGGTTCCGTTCGCCTGCCTGTATGCCCCAGATCCGTGGACCGATTAATTGAATATGTCACGAACGCATCGTATAACTCATCAAATTTTCTTCCATCAGCTTTGCACGGGTAAAATGATGCAGCGTTGGCCCACTCGCCCGCTATGCAAATTGCCTGATGGTCCACGACGTGCTTTCGCAATGTTCGCTAAGGGCAATTGATCTTGATCAGCACTGATAAAGGATCATTAATTTCGAGCCGGCTTTGCAACGCCGACGGCTTGACAGCTCCGTTGTTGAGCTTCATTGTACGGTGTCTTGTTCACATCCGTTGTTGAGCTCATTGTATCGGCCGGTCGGTGTCGCGTGTCTTGTTCACCACTGGCCAGGGACCGACCAAGGAAACATCGAGTGCCCTTCTCAGCACCGTTCTATGTTTTATGCGCCGTTCTCAATTGCCCAATTATCAAGGTTCAGCTATGTAAGGAAAAGAAAGTTCATTTGCACGGAGCCTGTAGACGTCGAGTGCACTGGGGTTATAAGCCGCCTCAATTTAGCAACAAATTGTAGAGAAACCGAAGTTTGTGCTGGTCATAAATCTTTTGCTTCAACAACCACAAACTGGTTGGCGTCCCATAAGTCGAACGAGCGTTTCCGTGCTGCCTCAGGCCATGGCCCGTCGGCTGGCAAATTTATTGCTATGTTTTCACCACTGCCTGGCCGCGTGACTTGCGACCTGTGGTTGCCCGGGTAACGCTGATGGTAGGGGCGAGGACGGGAGGGGGGGGGGGCAGCGTCGTGCGTGGCACGGGGCAGGGTCCAGCAGGCGAAGTCGGTACCTTTGACAGCCGCCATCCCCAGCTGACCGAGCCTCGGCCATACCCAATACCCATACCCAATACCCACTTCCAATGCCCATACCCCTAGCCACCGGTGTCGATTTGTATACTTTTGGGAGGGCCCTCCAATAATTTCAAATTTTAGCATCAGGCCTAGGCGTTGCATGTTAAGAATGGAATTATAATTGATTAAATTAGCATTGGGGCCCCCAATCATTTTCAGAAATTGACACTCCTGCCCCTAGCCATGGATGTTCCTCAATCGTCATCCATGTCCCTGGTCATGCTTCTATCCACACTCCACAGACAGAACGCTGGAGGGGAGCACGTACTGAGAGATGAACGACAAAATGACATGATCCTCCCTTTCCCTGATGGTAGTTGTTTCTGGACGTGGAAGTTAAAACCACAAATAATCATTGTCAACGTTTGGGATCCTATGACAAATATACGATGTTTTTGTATTTTCCATGAACATTTTATTTAATATTATTAAAGGGACACTGTCCACTCAAAGTAAAATTTGATATGTTAAAGAACAGCCGAATTTGATGAGCACCATGAAGTCCGGTTTTTGAAATTCGCGCCCAGTCGCCCAATATCGCCGTTCAAAGTTCAGTTTTCTTCCAGCCATGAGTTGATGAGTCCGACAGGACGCGAGGACTACTCCAAAAATAAAAATTAATTCAGCCTGTGCAAACTATGGAAAATTATTGAATTTTTTTGGCTTAAGTATTGCTACCCAAGATTTTCTAATGTATCAGAAGTATTTCAATGTCTATTAAATGCCTGATTTAATTCAATTAGAGCCATAGTGGAAAGTTAAGTTATACGATGAAGGAAAAAAAGTTACGAAATTGATGCGAGTTTTTTTGGTATCGGATTGTTTATCAGAAGCATTGTTTTAAGTACTCCACACTGCAAACATTGTTGAGTTATAACCGAAATACGAGAGAATGTCTGAACTGCGCTAAATTTGGCGCTCAATCGCTGCCATATATGGCAGCGATTGAGCGCCAAATTTAGCGCAGTTCAGACATTTCCGTATTTGTAAACAACAATGTGCAGGGAGCACTAGCGGATCCAGGGGGCGGCAGGGGGGTTAGCCCCCCATATTGCCTGAAATTGACGAAATTTGACATATATTCCACTGTAGAGGGAAATCTAATGAACTTTTACAAAGGTATATTTGTCTTAAACCGTTCAGTAAGGTACAAGGAAGCCAAATCCGATGAGTTTTTCGAATTTGATGAAACCTATTTGAAATTTAGCCCCGCCACCGGACCCATGCCTCAGGTTTCTTGGATGCCAGCCAGTGCAAAGGGAAATACCCTTAAGAAACAATGTAAAGCAAATGTGACCTTGTGTCGACCGGCGCCCTAAAACCCAATAATCAATAAACAATGTAAACAATCCGATACCAAAAAACCTCGATTGGAAAAAACTTCATTAATGCTGGAAATCCCTTCGTAAAAGATAAAAAAATGTGCAAATCGTAACTTTTCTTTCCTTCATCGCAACTTAACTTCCCATCATGCCTTTTATTGAAATAAATCAGGCATAATAAGACATGAAATATTTTCTGACATTACAAATTATCTAGAGGTGTGTGGAAATCGTAAACCGTTTTTATATTATTATGAAAAATGAAATAAATTATAGGGTTTTTGTATGATGGTTGAAGCTGCTTTGGTGGGAGCATAAAAGTAAGATTAAAAAAATATTTTGTCCCTAAGACTTTTGTTTAGCATGTTTTTGCGATATCATCCGGAAGAGGCAGTGTCCCTTTAATATCGTCATATTTTATCATTAAGAAGGATTAAGGATTATTTGGCCATATCCACTTTTGGTCACGACTAACCAGAATTTATACCTATACCCGATAAGTTTCTGCCCGACACTGCACTGCTGTGGTGGGTGGGCTCTGTACGTACACTGCTGTGCACAGCTTCCCTCCCCTCCCCCTCACTGGTCCGGGCGGCTGTTTACCGAAGTGGGCCCGGGCCTGTCCGGCCGGCGGGCGGGCGGGCGGTGTCCGCACCGCGTGGCCGGCTGGTCTGACAGGAGATTCAGATAGAGCTGATAAGGTGGAGACGGTGGGCCACCGTCCCAAACGTTTGGGAAGGCAACGCTATGGCCATGGTGGCGATAAATATGCTGTGTCCCAGAGGATCGGCGGAAAGGCGGCTTATTTATATGCAGATTTTATTACGGAAGATCCGTACACGAGACCTATGCGGGAGAAAATAATGTTTTGCATCAGTTGTGATAAGTTGCGAGTTCGGTTCTCCAAGTCTGTATTATTGGTGTTACTTGGCTGGTTGATAACGGTTATCGCCTATCGTCGACGTCGACTATATGCTTAAATTATCTCGCTGTCGAACTGTCGCTTCACTTCGCACATTCACATTTCCCGCCTTCCATTCCCCTATCTTATTTATTTTCCCCCTCTACATTCGTGTCCGTCCTCACTAAATCCGTCTCTCCTTTTCAATCATCTCTGCCTTACGAGGTTTTAGCAGCGCCGTCCGCCGCTGGGGACGGCTCGGCTCGGCTGCGCTCACGCTGTTTTCGCGACTCTAATCCTCCATCCATCAGTGAGCATCAGCTGATTTCGGCGAGGCACGAAACGGGACGGCATTTCTCCCGTGTCCGAGTAGCGAGTCCCGACCGCGTGCTGCTGCCCGTTTAGCGAGTGACTCGAGGCGGGCGGCTGCAGCGGCGCGGACGGCCACGGCGGCGTCCTTGGTGGCTGCGCTGGCGGGCCAGTGAAGGCGGCCGCCGCCCGGCAGTCCGTGTGAAATACAGCGCTAATTGGTTCGGTGGGAGGGACGCCGGCACAGCCGATGACATCGCTAATGGGTGATCCGGGGCGGCGGCGTGCCGTCGGTGGTGCGGGAAGCCTCACGATGATGGCTGAGACGCGGGTGACGCGCCCCCGGGCGAGGCGGTGACCCGGCTCCTGACCCCGCGCTGGACCGGCTGTCCCGGCGTCTGGACGGATGTCTAGAGGTCACCGGGTCAGGCAAATCGAGCGGCGACAGTGTGCGCCCGTCGTCATGGAAGGATGGTGATGCCAGTATTGACTATTTATTAATTTATTGATTGCATCGAGTAATTTCAATTTGCCACCTAACTGCAGTACTGCTTACGTCATCGTTCATTCATTTGACGCTGATGTTCGTTTCGGCTATGAAATGAGCCGGTTTAAAGTGACCATTTGTCATGTTATAATTGTATTTGCTTTTTATCCAGTACCTACTTTTGATATATCTGTTCTTTGTCGAAATCGTTATTTCACCATGCAACCTGCCACTTTAGTTGGAGATAATGTATTATTTGACCTATTCACTTTCTTTGGAACCTTTTATGGACATTAGATAATATGGATATTACGTAATGCCATTCCAGCTGCTTGCAACCCCGCTTCCCTCAATGGGAGCCGCCTTTCCATCCGGCTGTTCTCAGTACCTGACGGGCATTTTAAAGCCACCTGTGCTGGTCGACCGTATTCTATCGGCGTACCGCTACCTTTGCAGGCTTCTCATGGAGTCATGACTTCGTGAGGCACTTCTGCATTCTGCTGCGCTGAGTACTGACAGCGTGATAGACAAGGCGGGTGATAGATATTGGAGCCAATCATAAACAAACAAGAGTCATCAGAAGGTCGTGATATCAGGTGGCGTGACTGTGTGACCTAACTTTTTACTGGCATCATCGCCAGTACAGGTCATGCTGCGGGATCTCTGTGTATTTGTGTTCCTGGCTGAAGTTGGGTTCAGGGCAGACGCGATAACATTAACCAGACACCGGAAACTCGGGTACGATTCCCGAAGTAGGCCGGTCTGAATAGCGAGCCGCGCTCCGCAGTTGAAAAGGTCTGACAGCAGTTGGAAAGGTCTGTCAGCAGTTGGAAAAGTCTGCCAGCAGTTGGAAAGGTCTGACAGCAGTTGAAAAGGTCTGACAGCAGCTGGAAAGGTCTGACAGCAGTTGTAAAGGTCTGACAGCAGTTGGGAAGCTCTGACATCTGTCGGAAAGGTCTGACAGCAGTTGGAAAGGTCTGACAGCAGTTGGAAAGGTCTGACAGCAGTTGGAAAGGTCTGGCAGCAGTTAGAAAGGTCTAGCATTGTTTGCAGAGGTCTAGCAGCAGTTGCAGAGGTTCAGTAACAGTTGGAAAGGTCCAGCATAATTTTGAAAGGTCTAGCAGCAGTTGCAGAAGTCCAGGATCAGTTGCAGAGGCCCGGCAGCAGTCCTTGTAGAGGTCCAGCACCAGTTGCAGAGGTCTGGCAACAGCTGCAGAGGTCTGGCAACAGATGCAGAGGTCCAGAAACAACTGCAGATGTCCGGTCACAGTTGCAGATGTCCGGTCACAGTTGCTGAGGTCCGGCAGCCGGTTGCAGCTCTCGGAGACAGGCGAGCGGATGGTAACAGTAACAGAGGCTCGGTCACAGTTGCAGATGTCCGGTAGCAGTTGCTGAGGTCCGGCAGCCGGTTGCAGCTCTCGGAGACAGGCGAGCGGATGGAGCTCAGTGGGGCGGCAATCAGCCGGTTCCGGCCACTTGAGATATACGGCCCAGTGAACAGCAGGGGTCTGATACGAAGCTCACGAAACACCGGGGGCCGAGCCGGCTAACGGCGAAAGTGCACAGGAAACGTATTTGGCACAGTCCGTGGTGCCGTGGCGGTGCTATTAGAAGTCGCCGCCTGCGCCGTCTTGTAAGCGTGGCGCTTACTTCTACAAGTTACCGTGCTATTGGCGATGATGTCGATACTTAGATGGATTATCGTCCTTCACAGTTTATGCAAATGTGTCGACTGATGCTATGATATCATGCATTTTTCACTGATGAGTGTACCTGCATGACGTAACGGATCCATTAATTTAAAGTGATTACCGTTCATGGACGTATTACATGCATTAACTGTAAAATATCGTACGGGTAATTTCGCAGTGAGCATTAGCGGTTGTATGGGTGGATTAACATAATACTATACAACATAACATAACCGCATCCAAGCTACATACCAGACCGCAGAGATTTATCACTCCCAAATCTGTGTTAAATCGGCTTCAGTGAGGCCTAGTGTGGTGAACTGAAAATGTACCCTCTGGTCTGGTTACCAAATGACGCGGCTGAGGCTTTCTCGGCGCGGTCGGCGGCGGCGGCGGCGACGCAGGGAGGGTAAGGCGATTGTGACGCAGATGGCGTGCGTCACGCGTCACAGCGGAGAAGCTGTGAAGCGCGCGGCTCCGTGGTGGTTGAGTCGAGCTGGGCCTGTTTTTGTAGCTGGGCGGCCTCGCTCGTCGGGCGGCGAGGTTCAGACCTCGGGGCAGATGGCGGCTCTAGCGGCGGTGGCGGAGAGAGAGGGAGAGAGGGAGGGAGAGAGAGAGATGGAGAGTGAGAGTGAGTGGTTTGTGTCACGTGTGTGCGCTGGGGCCGGCGGAGAGTGTACTGGGTATCGCCGGCTGGTCTGACGATGGCTGTGACCAGACATGTGCTCGGATCCCAAAAACGGATCCCGGGATCTGATCTCTGGTTTCTGGATCCTGGATCCACTGGGATCATAGATCATCTTCACAATTTGTCGATGGATCCACTGGGATCATAGATCCGTCTTCAAGTTTGGTCGACGGATCCGCCGGGATCCGAGATCGCAGATGTCATTTTGCACTGGGATCGACTGGGTATCTAAGTCCCGCCATTATACAGATATGTATTTTTGGAACCCGTATTTTTAGTAATAATTGTCTGTACCTTTCAATTTTTTGCAAATGGAACTAGCATGGGTGCCTTAAGTTATATTTTGTCAAATCCTTTAATTATTGCATAATTTATAAATCAGACCCTGTCGGATTCGAGATCCATTAGGATCAGATCCATTTGTATTGTTTGTTGTGGTATCCAAGATCTGTTACCAAATTTAATATAGGGATCCACTGGGATCCACTGTTGTATTTTATTGTGGAATCCAGTGGGATCATATATCCGACATTGCGCTTTGTCGAGATATCCTCTGGGATCACCGATCATTGATCCTTCTTCCAGATCCATGGACATGCCTGGCTGTGACTGTTCTGACGCCGGCTGGTCTGACGATGGATGTGCAGCTGTGAGGCAGTCTAGCTTGTTTACACGAGGGAGACAGACAGCGGAAATGATGGCCGTCGTCGGAAAACTAGCAGTTGTTTATAAACCCAAGCCCGTTTTACCTTTTTTGCGAGTGAAATAAACGTTGCTGAGGCCAGACTTGTGTTTGATTCCAGTGGAATCGATTCCGTTTGTACTGGAATCGGAATCGGATTTTATTCCGTTAGCATATGGGTGGAATCGGAATCAGGTGCAGTCATTTTTTTAATGGTGGAATCGGAATCAATAGCTTTTTCAAGCGATTCCGTTTTATTTTCTTAAGATTCACTCCGGCCATTAATTATGCTTTCCTGATGAAAATTGTTCCTTTGAGAATAAATAGCTAAAGCATAGCTTGACGACGATTTGTTGAGTATTGAAGGTCAATAAACATGTTCAGTAATTAGGTATATTTATTTGAATAGATACCAACACTGATCTTCGCTTATGACAATGTTATGTTTATTGTACCGTTACTTCTCACATTTTTCAGGGCATTTTTTCCCTGTGCATCATATTCCAAATAGCAGTTTGAAATATGTCCAAGTCCATGCATCAGGGTTAAAGGCATGTCTTGCTATCGTTTTCAATCTTTGGTCGACTTCAACATTTTTAACTGTAACGATTTTGCAGTACAGGCCAGTTTTTCAACTAAGTGTAATATATTAAAGAGACATTGCCACCTTAACATTATATTTGAGTTGAGATAGCCATTTTGCGTGCTTACTGCTTGGCATTGAAATTATGCATGGTATAAGTTAAAACAACCACTGAGGTCGAATCACAGAGAAATTCGAGTTTGTTTTTGCATCTGTAACATCCCCAGTACGCAGTGTATTTGAACTGGGGACTGGGGATGTTACAGAAATATGGCTATACGTGTCATTACTCATTGGTCCTATCAGGGGCGTATTTAGGGGGGGTCACCGCACCATGGCCTCCCCTTGGCGCTGAAGGCGCCCTCATGGACCGAAGCGCCCTATGAACTTGAAGACGCCGAAGGCGTCTTGAATGCGCGTGCGTTCTGAAATGCGCTTTACATTCAGGGCGAAGGCGCCGAAGGCGCCCTTCGCTGAATGTGGGGGGAAAGGGGGCCCCGCGCTCCGGCTGAATATGAAGCGCGTTCCACTGAATGTAAGCCGCTCTCTGATGCACCCGAAGGCGCACTTTCGCATACTTTCAAAGCGCCTCCCAAATACTTCCAGAGGCGCCCTCCAATACACCTCTGAAGGCGCCCTACTACATGGCTCCGAAGGCGACCTCCAATACACCTCTAAAAGTGCTTTTTCACATGTATTCAAAGGCGCCCTTTGATAAACTTCTGAAGGCGCCCTCAGATATACCTCCAAAGGCACCTCCATTATACATCGCAAGGTGCCCCGAATACAAATTATGAAGGCGCCCTGCTACATACCTTCCAATAGCGCCCCCCATGAACCTTTGAAAACGTTTCCCCAAATATATAACAATCTGGGGCTCCAAAGGCGCCTTCCGTTACGTTCTCCATGGCGCCTCCTATACCTTCAAGGCGTCCTTGGAATACACTTCGGAGTGTCCTCCGATACATATACGAACAGGCGATGAAGGCGCACTCCGATAGCACCTCTGAATACGCCGTCCCACATATCTGTCTAAAGGCGCCCACCGATACGATCACTTCTGAAGGCGCCCCCTCACATAAGTCCAAAAGCTTCCTCAGATATCAATATCTCCGAGGCCCGAGGCGCCCTCCCTTTAAACCCCAAAGGCGTCATTCGCTGATATGTGACGGCGAGGCGCCTCTGGTCTCTCACAGAGGGTGGTCTCTTGAGATTTTGGTAGATTTACGCCAACGGAGATGTATCGTAGTGGCGCCTTCGAAGATATTTGCGAAGAACGCCCTTTAGAGGTGTATCGGAGAGCGCCCCTTTTGGAGCGTGTGGGGAGAGCGGTTTTTTAAAGTTGTATCGAAGGTTCCTGTTGGAGTAATGTGGGATGGTCAGCTTTAAGAATGCATTCCAGGGCGCCATTGGAGGTATGTGGTGGCATGGAGGGCGCCCATCGAAATTATCGGAGCCTACCCCCCCCCCCCACCGCACAACACATCTTTTCGCTGAAGGCGCCCTCATGGTGTGGGTTTGGCGCCCCCTGAGGGCTTGGACCCCCCCTTGGCGGATTTCTAAATACGCCACTGGTACCTATCCTTTGTACACAATGTAAAGAATGATGGGAAATTTTTAAGCAGACCGTAACAAAATTGGAATAAATCAAATATATTTTGGAATCAAGCTTTTAGGTGCCCTGCCCCTGGAATCGGATTCGGAATGGATTCCTCTAGTTAAATATCCGTTGGAATCGGAATCAGAATCAGACGCAGCATATCGGAATCAATTCCGCTGGAGCGGAATCAAGCACAAGTCTTGCTGAGGCCGTCACGGGCGGCTGGCGTAGATAGATTCATTGATTCTCGCCGTCAGCCTACTGCATGGATTCAGCGTTAATTCCTCCTCTTGCTCACGAGGTGGTGTACCTTCTGCACTATCAGGGTTGTCGTTAATCAATATGAGTGTCACACAACCCGAACAAAGACCGTAACTGCTGGTGTGTCACATGTCATGCATGAGCGCTACGGTACCTATATGATGATTGAGTTGTTTTTGACACGGTGAACCATTGGGTAACGTGTGGGACGTGGGTCAAGGGTGACGCTACCTTTCGAAAGTTGGGCGGGGGAACGGAGGCATTCTGAAGTCCATTCTTTCCATGCAACGCCCAATAGGCCTAATGTTAAAATCAGAAAATGTTGAGGGGACATGTCCCCTCCCGTCCCCCCGTTGGCGGAGTCCCTGGTGTGGGTGAATGGATCCGACCGATGTCCGCAGTTCGCTACGATGCATACCTTTTCATGTACCGGTGGTTCTACCTTTGTTAACTTAAACAGCGCGATGTCACTTATTCCTGCAGCTCTCGTCCTTGTGCGCAATGCCAGTTACACTAAAAACCTTGAAGCTTCATGTTAAAACATCCTTTTCGTTGCAGTGTGCAGCGGACGGTCTACGATGAAGGAGGGGGCACCGGCCGAGCCTAGGTCAGCCCCGAGGTCATCCGAGCCGGCAGCGGCCGAGCCGAGGTCAGCACCGAGGTCGTCCGAGGCGACCCCCGGAGCCGCTGGAGCTGCCAGCAGCGGCGGCGCGCCCGCCACCAACTTCGAGTACGACGACAACGAGTGGGACGTCGGCATCGGCGACCTCATCATTGACCTCGACGCCGACATTGAGAAGAACAACGACGCGGCGCCGGCGGCCGCCGCTGGCACCGACCAGAAGATGGGCGTCCGCCCGCAACACAGCAGCTCCATGGAGAAGGGGCTCAAGATGAAGATCAAACGCACCTCCAAGCCGGGACGGTCCTCCGAGGCGAAACACGAGATAGTGCAGGTGGATAACAAAGCTGCTGCCGCGGCGGCAGTGGCGGCGGCGGGGGCGGCGGCGGCCGCCGCCGCCAGTGACGCATCCGATGCGCCAGCCGCCAAGGCGGTGGCCAAGGCTGTGGGGAAGCGTGCTGTGCATAAGAAGGAGCGCCGGGACAAGGAGGCGGTGTCGGTGAAGGTGGAGCGCAGGGAGAACGGTGTGGGGGACGGTGACGAGGACGCAGGGACGTCGGCGAGCGAGGGCGACTCTCCGGCCGCGGCGACGTCGCCGCAGGCGAAACGCCAGAAGACGGATGTTCCCACTCAGGTATGTGTGCCGCGCGCGCAGCCGGTCGCCGCGCGGCGGCGTGTTTTTGTGCGTGTGCTGTGTTTTGTATGCAGGTGGCAGGAGAGGCGGCTCGTCTTGCCTCGCCGGGCCTCGCCTCGCCGGGCCTCGCCTCGCCGGGCCTCGCCTCGACGAGTCTCGCCTCGATGGGTCTCGTCGAGCTTCGCTGGGCGGCACTCTGCGCCGCGAGTAGCGACGGAGACGGCGACGTTTTTTTTGTTTTTTTTTAGCGGACTTCGTTTGAGATGCACTCTGATTTATCCATTTATCCAGTCATCGCACGTGGGTCGCTTTCGAATGGTCAGTGTTGGATTTATCTGTCGCCGGCTGTCCGAAACGCTCGGGCTTATAGTTTCTAGCACTGATGCACATATCCCAATGTCTGCGGTAACTGACAAAGGGAAGCATATGTGTTAGGAAATCAAGCGACGCATCAAAGCCTCCACCATGTGTCCAACTCCAGCAGTGCCGAGTGCGTCGTAGCGGTGAAGTGATCACGTGTCCCGGGTGGTCTGAGCTTACCTGCGGCTCGTATCGGGGGGCGAGTGGTAACCGTGGCCGTGCGTGGGGGGGGGGGGGGCTCGCGATATGCTTTATCGGTTACCCTTTATTTGACCGCGCGAAGGGACGGGGAATCACTGGTGACCTCAGGTCGGTGTTTTATCGCTACTTCTGCTCTGCAAACATACTGCAATCGCTGTTGAGGGGAATTTAAACTAAATGTTTGACATATTCTGCCGTGGTTTGCCTCCATGCTGAATGCAGCCATTTCAAGTACGTCATGCTTACGGGCGTCGCCACCACAGGGAACATTAGGGACTAGAGGTGCCAGTGGTGCCACTTTTCTACCCACTTACACACCAGATGTGGATAGTTTCTAGTTACTACCCAGTACCCACGTGGGTAGTTACAAGCAATCATTTGGATCAAGTGGGTAGTTTGCGGTTTACAGAATTTTCATAAATTGACAAAATAAAAAACAAAAACAAAACGGAATTTGGATGGGAATTAGGATGCTTTAACAAATATAGGCACCTCAGTTAGTGAGAAGAGATAAACATAACACAGTTCAGCAATGCAAAATGAGTTAATAAATGACAGACATAATGATGACATTGTATTTGTGGGTAGCTTGCAGCTTATATGGTTTATGGTTATGTGGGTAGTGGTGGGTATAGTTAAAGGGGGTTTGCGGGGCGATGCGGGTAGCCACAAGCCTGAAAAGTGACACCTCTACTAGGGACATTATCCATAGTGATTTTTAGTCATCCCTGAATGGTCCCGTGTCAAAGTAAACGTGCGCTTGGGTTTATCTCTACAAATTTTGAATCCATGGCGACGTCATTGCTGGTCATGATCGTCTTTTGTCAGCGGGTGCTTATCCTTTGCTCAGTTCGACATACTTTGCGATTCCCGTGTTGCTATTTTACGACTAGCCAGCCCTGCAAGCCTCGTCGTTCGCCGCTGCAGCTCTGCGCTGGCTCGGAATATTACGTCGACGTCGACGTCGACGTCGACGCCGAACGCCGAAGGAGCCGCGAACAGGACGCATCGACCCGGTCGACCGGATGTCATTAGGTGGCCTCGACCTCGACCCCGAGGGGATGGGGGGAATGGCGTCCCGGTCCGGGCGTCTAGGGAACTGTTTGCCGCTTGGCACCACGATAAATTCTCAGACCGGCTGGTCGTCAGGTAGGAATCAGCTAAGCTGGTTTCAGGCCAGGTGTCGACCAGACGGGCTCGGGAGTCCCGAGCCCGAGTCGGAACCTCAAGCTCAGGGACGGCCGCGGTTGTTCGTTCCCGAGTGGAATTCCGCCGCGTGATGTCTAAGTTAGGTTAGGCTTCAGCCGTCACCCGTTAGTCAGGGTGCAGCGGAGTTGTTTGTGCAGTTGGCAATCAATTAGAGCGGCGTTTCCTGTTATAACTAACGCCGCCGCCCCGGCTGGCGCGCAGTCTGACGTCTGTCTGTCTGTCTGTCTGTCTGGCTGTCTGGCTGTCTGGCTGTCTGGCTGTCTGGCTGTCTGGTTGTATGGTGTCGGCTGCTGGCTGTTGGGCTGTCTGGCGTCTGGCTGTTGGCTGTCTGGCTGTCTGGCTGTCTGTCTGTCTGGCTGTTTGGCTGTTCGGTCTGTCTGGCTGTCTGGCTGGTCTGGCTGCCTGGCTATCTGACTGGTCTCTGTCTGTCTGTCTGTCTGTCTGTCTGTCTGTCTGTCTGGCTGGCTAAGCCGGCCGGGTGGGCGTGTGGCAGGCGTTAGGCGGCGGTAGTTGTGTAATGTCTGTTTACGGGCTGGTTTACAAACCCCCTGACGGCTGGCACTCTCACCGCCTGCCGGGGCGTGGGCGGGGGCGGGGGCGGCCCTGCCGCGTCTGACAGCTGTCACCGCCGCCCACCCGCACGGGCGTGACCTCTGGCGACCTGCCAATGACCCCGGCTGACCCCGGAGGGGCTCGGCCGTTTAAAGCGCTGGGCGGTGGTAACTGCTGCCAGCTGGTTGGCCAAAGGTTTGCTGGCTTGAACATATGGTCACTGTAGCACAGTTACACTTACTGTGACGTAATGACAACACAATGAGCAAATGTTTGCGTTGTCACTTGTCACCATATATCTGCACCAATAACTTCGCGTTCATTAACTTGAGTCATTATTTTTATCCACTTTCAAAGGCCGCTTTACCCGAATAAGTAAAGTGCATTTCGTTGCAATGCTGTGCTGGTTGATTTTGTCATGCTAGAATTAACTCACCACAACCGAGGCAATGTGACTTCACATCTGACGACTGTCACTCGCGTGACATCACACGATGACTATCTCTGATGACGTTGACGCCTCCTAGCTGACGTATGTCCGCCCCTGCGTCCAGCCCACCTGACTCTGTACCGATACGGCCTGAGTGTGTGGGCCTGTTGCTGTGAGCGGTCCACCTCATAACATCATGTCACCATCGCGCGACCGCCCTCGGTTCAACACGACCTTCCCTGTCGTGACCGGCCGGCTGGCCATAGCCTGACTGAGTTGAAGTATTGGATTTTTACGCTGGATGTAATCCTGACACCTGTATTTGTCTGTACCGGTTTGTATATGGACAGTGGTGCGACTGTCTGGTCCGTATCGGATGAACTTTGTCACTATCGTGAACAGCGTGGTTACGTGTTGAGCGCATGCAATGCCAGCGAGCATGTGGGTGTGTTGACTGTTGGACGTTGGTGTTGATGTCAAAACCGTCCGTCTCAGTTAAACTATCTGATCTCGGTTTCTGAGTCTTTATGTGTTGTTAATTGATTCTCAGTTTCATTCTCATTAATTTTGCATTGTCCTAGACTGATTGGGAAGTTGTGTATCTGTTGCAAAGACACAACGCAATCAATGAGTTTATCGAAACAAAGTATTTCTGATCTCCGATGTTGGAAAATTATGAAAAATAAATTAAATTGCCAAATTTATACACATTACATACCTACGTGATTTTCCATTATACTGGCGTCTGCATGTCGAGTTATACCACATGCCTTCTACATTATACTTGGTGCTGACCGTTTCAGAGGAGCGTGGTGTCGGCTCCTATCCATGGTGACAAGATAACGCGCCGTTTTTGTCTCAGTCTGCTGTCAGCGCGCCAGAGACGTCGCGCAGCGCTCGGCAGTCGGCTGACTGAGTACCTGGTGGGAAGGGGGCGGGGAGGCAGGCGGGAGAGAAGTCTGGTCTGACAGCGCTCCTTCCCCTCCCTCCCCTTCCGTGGGCGGCGCCCGCGGGGAGAACATCTCATCTCACATGTGTGGATTGTGTAGCCAACTTTCACGGGTGACGCCGTTTCATTAGCTGTTGGGCGTAATAGCGTGCTTTTCAGCTAATTTTGGCGGATCAAAGCGGCGAGCTGCGGGCTTCGCGCCGAAAAAGCGTGTCGCATTGGGTTTTCTTTGAGAGTGAGAGGCGGTGAGTGGCAAACGCCAGCGTGCTAGCAGGCAGAAGCGGTGGAGGCACTCGGTTATCTCTCTCATCTCTCTCTCTCTCTCTCCTCTTTCTTCTCTCTCTCTCTCTCTTTCTTTCTCTCTCTCTCTCTCTCTCTCTCTCTCTCTCTCTCTCTCGTCTCTCTTCTTCTTTCTCTCTTTCTCTCTCTCTCTTCTCTCTCTCTCTCTCCTCTCTCTCTCTCCTCTTCGCTCTCGCTCTTCGGGCTCTCGCTCTCGCTCTCGCTCTCGCTCTCGCTCTCGCTCTCGCTCTCGCTCTCGCTCTCGCTCTCGCTCTCGCTCTCGCTCTCGCTCGCGCTCGCGCTCGACCGGCTGGTCACTTGGCTCAGTGGGTGGCAGACTAGTGTCGTAACCTTTCACCACCATTGGCAATGAATCACACAAGTACCTGGCTATGGTCTACCACCCAATGCAGGTGGTAGGTACCTACTTCTCACATCATATCCTTTTGATCATTGATGGTCATAAATCATTTTGATGTACTGCGAGTACGCTACGCAGCAATGCTGTTAGTATGTTCGCTGCTGGTATGCGGTGTGAATTCGTGTTAGGTCTGTACAATGTACATGATCAATATGTCATGTGGTAGTCAGGCGCGGATTCATGATTCTTCCCAGGAGGGGGCGCAGTAATGGGTGCGATGTTTATGGCTTGCCAAAGTATGTGGGTGCAGGCATCTTTTGTCGGTACTTTCGATTATCCGGTCTTTTTTGGTAACAAATAGAGAGATTATAGGTAAAACAAGTTACATCAATTTTATGCATATTTGTCAAGCTTTTCGTTTGATTCAGTGGCCTTCAGGGCGCACCCCATCGCCACCCCCAGGGGCGTAGCTTCTCCATATTTTTTAGCAGGGGGCGGGGCTGACGGGGAAAATCGCTTCAAGTTACATCAAAATCCACCATATGTTTTTCTTCTCGGATATCGACCCACTTCCTCGTCCAAGTTGGGGGCTTGAGCCAAGTTGGGGGGGGCTGAAGCCCCTCAACTGAATAGGAAACTGCACTCCTGCCACCCGCAATCCGTTCCTGGTAACGCATTAACCCATTTAAGACCATTGTTCCCATTTGGGAACATGCTTTTTACTTTATGGGCCAAAGCACCTACCTCACATACAGAAAGAAAGTAACAACTTTTCGCTCGGAACTTATGCACTCTTGCTCGGAAACTATTGATCCGGGAGCAAAGGCGGATCCATAACAGATGGTTTGGGGGTCAAATCCCCAAAAGTCTCTCACAGTTCTAAAAAGTCGTCGGATTTCGCTTGCGTATACATTGATGCTGATTTAAAATAGACCTTCCTTCTTAAAAGTTGCTTATATTTTGTTATTGATCAGAAAACGTCTAAATTTTGCGCCGATTTGAGGAGTTCGTTTGGGGTGGGGCATGTCCCTTTTGGCTCCCTGGGTCCGCCCGTGTTCGGGAGCATTGTGCTTCTGTGTAACTGGTCAAACACATTCTAAAATAAAATATCTGAACTAAAATCTAGCAATAATTGTTTTGAAGCTATTTTGAAATTACAATCATTGCAACTGTTACAATGCTTACCAAAAAATATATTTTCGTGCCATGTCACAAATGGAGTAATGCTGTAGTCTGTACTGTAGGGTAATCGAAGTATCGGACCCTGTTTCTGCTACCACGTTCTTAATCATGTTGTCAGCATTCTGCTCAGCGTGCAGCATCCACTGAGCTCGCACTGCAGCGCTCTTCCCACCAGCCGCAGCCATCGCACGCCACTTTTTGTCGCGCTTTCACTGAAGCGCGTCGGCGGATGGCCGCGCCGCGGACAAATGGCTGCGCTGATGGCTGGCCGGTGTGCGACCGCCAGCGGCGCGTGCCTCACCGCCCATCCCCCTGCCTTCTCCCCCCACCGCCGCCGTTGCCGCCGCGGCCTGCCTGCCTTTGTAGTCAGCTGATTGGTGCGGGCTTCCTTTGTTGGCCGCGCACGTTCTTCACAGTGGAGGAGTAGGCGGTATCGACGGAGCACGCTGTGAATGTGGCAGGGCGGCTGTGGGAGGGTGGCACTGTGGGGCTCCCCGTCGTGACGGAGATCAACCGGTTGACGTAATGTCAACGGTCGGCGGTGTCGCTCTCTGCAGCTGCGGGAACCGAACCCAGCCTGTCCAAACCCGGGATCGCTTGTGAAGAAGTTCATGCGTGGACTGCTAGAGTTGCGCCTTCCTGTGAGGTCTCAGCGTGGTTCCTTTCACCACAATCCTGACCTGCACAGTGCACAGTGAACACATTCCACACCATTCACTAACGAGCTGCAGGTCTCAGCTGGTCTCACCTGGTCTACAGGATTTCGAGTCCTGAGCTCCCGAAGGATTCGGTACGTTTTGAGAAGCGATATCGATCTTAATTTAGCGTCTG
>VOPJ01010764.1:60880-150133 GCA_014673585.1 Semibalanus balanoides
TCCTGGGCAGGGCCATCCTGGGCAGGGCCGTCCTGGGCAGGGCCGTCCTGGTCGCAGCCACCGCCGGGACAGTGGCTGCCGCCTCAGCCGCAACCCCAGGCCTTCTGGCCGCCGCAGCCGGAGCCTGCTGGCTTCTGGCCCGGTCAGGCGCCCCACCAACAGCTCCAGCGTCAGCCTGAGCCTACCGGCTTCTGGCCCGGTCAGGCGCCCCACCCGCTGCAGCCGCAGCAGCCGCCGCAGCAGCCGCCGCAGCCGCATCCCGCCCAGCCGCCTCCTCAGCCGACCCAGTCGCGGACAACGATCTACCGTCGGGTGAAGAAGGCCCGCGAAGACGCCGCCGCAGCCGGCCTCAACCCGCAGCAGACGGCCGTGGCGCTGGAGGAGGCCAGAGTGGGCACAGCCAGGGCATACAAGTGTCGCCAGTGTGGCGGGAACTTTGACAGTGCCCACGCTCGACACGCTGGCCGCACTTTCTGTCCGGCGAGTAGTGGCGGCCAGACCAGGGACCAGTGGTTGGTCGCCCAGAAACTCATCGCTCCCTGCGGCCACGGACGTGGCCACGGCCCCCAGGCAACTGAACTAGGCCAAGTGCCGACAAGGCAGCCCTTTTTCATTATCTTTTATCTTTTACCGGACTGTGTTTGAATGTACCTATTGTTTGCATTGCCAACGGGTATTATATGCAATATGCGTGTATATTTATATATATGTGTGTGTGTATGTATGTATGTTGAGGCCGAGAGGTATTGTTTTTAATACAGACATGACGTTTTACTAATTAAATACAACGACCAGCAGTTTGACGACTGGAATTATGACATTTCTTATGTGCATCAACGTGATACGCATGGCGGGAGACTAGAAGTCTGTAAACTGGGTATGTTGTGAATTATCGTACGCGATAATTGAGGTTCTGGCAGCATCAGACGATGTACGACGCGCCCCGTCCTAAGACATCCTGCCGCTGGCGCTGGGTCCGCCGCTGGGCGGGACGGCCTGCGGCCACCCCGCCCCGGCCTGCGGCCGCCCAGCCCCTTTCCCCCTCACGGCGCCGCTTCTCTCCCTCCTCCCCCCTCCTTCCCTTTTCCTTCCCCCCCGACAGCGAAGATTATCCCCCAGCTTTTGCGCAGGGGCCATGCTAATCTTCTCTGTATCGTTCCAATTTTAGTATATGTACTGCCGAAGCAAGTACATTAATGTATCAAATGTGTTCTCCTATTTATTTCACCTCTAAATATAACATATCACTTAGCTTAACCGTCATAAAGTGTTCATCGGGGCAATATTGATGATAAATGCGGTTTGTTTGAAAAATGATTATAATCATTTGATTTTCTCTTTTTGTTCGAGCTTTTATTATGAGAATAAAGTTTCAAAGAAGTTCTAGAAAATGATTTACGGTACTTCATTATTTGTAGAACGTACATGTTTGCTGCTCGCCCTCTGGTGGCGAATCAAGTAGTTAAAAGTAGCTCGGGCTTGTTACTTAAAAGGTTGAAAGTTGTTACGCTAAAGGTTCGTGCAATTGTTTGCGGGACAGATGCTGAATTATAAAGCCATTTTTGTTTTATGTATGCAATCACACGTAGACTCTTCGGTGCTATGTTAAGAATCATCGCCCACGGGTGCTATGTTAAGAATCATCGCCCACGTCCTGTCAACGTTTGTGTTGCGCTTGTGGTGCCACCTATACTTTGGGGATATCGCCACTAATGTTTGATATGAAAGCGCCACCTAAGTTTGACCAAGCTCATATGTTCAGAAAAATCTTAACTTTGTATCTCGTTCTTCCTCTTAAGTTGTTTTAAACCAATAACTATATTTTGTATGGTAGTGTTGTATTAACGGTTAACCTTGTTTGGCTTAACTTTATTCAAAATATAGGTGCCTGAAGTATTAGTTATGCGTAGGTAGGTTGTTCGTTAGACGCTACCGTCGTCCGCTCAGAGGCGCCACTGTCGTCTGCTCGGAGGCGCCACTGTCCTGCTTGGTGGCGCCACTGTCGTCCGCTCGGCGGCGCCACTGTCGTCCGCTCGGCGGCGTCACTGTCGTCCGCTCGGCTGCGCCACTGTCGTCCGCTCGGCGGCGCCACTGTCGTCCGCTCGGCGGCGCCACTGTCGTCAGATGGTGAATTTCAAGGCAATATAAATAAGGTGAGGGCGTCTGAGCTCGGTCACATGACCGATTCGGCGCACGAGCGCTTGTGGCTTACGCACTTCCAGTTGGTTTTGGGTCCATCGCGTTTTCGCCGCAATGGGATAACAATGGTTAATCTGAACATTTTTTTATTAAATGATTTTGTATAACTTTAAATCTGGCCACTTTTTTCCAAAGAGACGCATTATTTTCATGAACATGACTTAGTTGGCTTTTTTTATGGTGGTAAATATTTATTTTATCATGATTTTATCGAGAATAATAGTTAGTACAACAGTTTCAATGCAAGCGAAATCCTGGGTCCAAAGTCACGTGACTGACGCCCAACACCTGGTGAATTTGACGGCGGCGGGCAGCGGTGAGGCTGGGCGGCCGGAGCCTGCGGTAATATTTATTGCTGGTTAGCTCAACGGTATAGTGCTTTCTTAGACAATGATGTCGTTCACTGCACGTACTTAATGCTTCTTAGCACATGTTGCAGTCACAATTTTACATTATAATTCCAAGCAAGGGTATTGTTTCCTATTTAATTGGGGGCTAGGCGTCAATCCTCCCTAACTTGCCTACAGCTTACAACTTCGACGAGGATTTTGGTGAAATCTGGTGCTTAACCTGTATTTTGTTGATTTTGATGGTACTTGTAGCGATTGTTTCCAGCTCAGCCCCCCTTGCATCAAACGTTTTCTGGAGAAGCATGCGTACATGCGTTCATCCTATCCTCTTGGTGAAGTTGTCTGAGTTGAGAGTCTCATATATCAATACTACAATTGGGCTAATCTCAAATCGCAAATCTCAAATCGCAAATCTCATAAAATTCATTAGCGATAATCGGCTATGGAGTATTTGACGCGCAGTTTGAGATTTGAGACATTGGTTTTGAAATTTGAGATTCCGCGGCGCGCAGCGGCGGCGGCGGGGGGCTGCGTCGGAGTCGACCTTGGTGTGCTGCGGGACAGTCTGACTAGTCAGTGAGCCGTCCGGCGCGGTAGCGGAGCCGGCCGGCCGGTAGCAGTGCGGAGTTCCCCTGGAGTTCCCTCGAGTTCCCTCGAGTTCCCTCGAGTTTCCTCGAGTTTCCTCGAGTTTCCTCGAGTTCCCTCGAGTTCCCACGAGTTCCCACGAGTTCCCACGGGTTCCCTCAAGTTCCCACGAGTTCCCTCGAGTTTCCACGAGTTTCCACGAGTTTCCCGAGTTTTCCCGAGTTCCCTCGAGTTTCCTCCAGTTCCCTCGAGTTCCATAGAGTTCCCACGAGTTCCCACGAGTTCCCTCGAGTTCCCACGAGTTCCCTCGAGTTCCCACGAGTTCCCACGAGTTCCCTCGAGTTCCCTCGAGTTCCCTCGAGTTCCCTCGAGTTCCCTCGAGTTCCTTCGAGTTTCCCTCGAGTTCCCCACTCGAGTTTCCTCGAGTTTCCTCGAGTTTCCTGAGTTCCCTCGAGTTCCATCGAGTTCCCTCGAGTTTCCCTCGAAGTTCCCCGAGTTCCACGAGTTCCCACGAGTTCCCCACGAGTTTCCCACGAGTTCCCACGAGTTCCCTCGAGTTCCCATCGAGTTCCCCCCGCGTTTCCATCGAAGTTCCCTCGAGTTTCCACGAGTTTTACCCGAGTTTTCCCCGAGTTCCCCTCGAGTTTCCCTCCAGTTTCCCTCGAAGTTCCATAGAGTTTCCCACGAGTTCCCACGAGTTCCACGAGTTCCCAGCGAGTTCCCTCGAGTCCCCCCTCCGAAAGGTTTTCCCTCGAGTTCGCGCTCGAGTTCCCTCGAGTTCCCCACGAGTTCCCTCGAAGTTCCCTCGAGTTCCCAATTAAGTTCTCCCGAGTTCCAGCCGAGTTCCCTCGAGTTCCCACGATTCCCGAGTTTTCCCGAGTTTCCTCGATTTCCATCGAGTTTTTCCTCGAGTTTCCTCGAGTTTCCCTCGAGTTCCCTGGAGTTTCCCTGGAGTTCACTCAGAGTTCCCTCGAGTTCCCTCGAGTTCCCTCGAGTTCCCTCGAGTTCCCTCGAGTTCCCTCGAGCTTTCCCGAGTTTTCCCGAGTTTTCCCGAGTTTTCCCAGTTTTCCCGAGTTTTCCCAAGTTTTCACGAGTTCCCTAGTTCTCCCGAGTTCTCCCGAGTTCCCTCGAGTTCCATATATTTTGTATATATTATTTATATTTCTTATATATATATATATTATTTATATATTAATATATGTTATTATATATTATTATATATATATATATATATATTTATATATATAAGATGAATGAGACTAATTCAAATATAAAAGGTTTTGTATTAAGAATACAAAAGTATTCTGAATACAAAAAAAAAAATCAAAAAAAAAATCAGTATTTCTGAATACAAAACCTGTTATATTTGAATTAGTTCTCATTCATCTTTTTAATAATACTGTCATTATGAACCCTCAACAATTATATATATATATATATATATATATATATATATATATATATATATTATAATATATTTATTTATTTATATTTATATGTATGTTATATGATCTGGCAATATCCCCTAAGCTCAGTCCTGCTGCACGTGGCGGCTGGCGATGGAAGCGATACGTGAGGTCGGAATAAAGCGAGGTAACTGACAGCTGATGCGAAATATCAGTCTTTTGGTTATATTAAATAAAGAAATGCCAATGGGGACACAACTCATCCTTTAAAGACACCCTTGCATATTTTCAAATGTATCGGTATGAAAAATGAACAGTGAAATTTCGTCAGTTGCCGCTTGTTCACTACGTGGCTAGGTAATATGCTTCTTCGAGGCCGAGTGTTTTGGATGTGTCCACGATATTTTCAGCAATCCGTGAATCAAAACGCTTCTTCATATCGACAAATATAGCGGAGCTGAAAACTCTACACCAAATTTGCGAGATTAAAACTGTGATTTGTTATCCAGGGACTTAACTAAGAGGAGGCTTAGTGGCATCGACTGTTATCTATGATAGCATGCAATGTACGAAAACGTCACCAGCATCTTTGCAGTTTTACAGGTTATGATGTGCTCCGACATGTCAGCCAAAGTTTGCTCGAACCTCAGAACACTGTCCCGGGCGTTGGACACAGTACGAGGCTGATTATCGCGCGGCAAGCGTGCAAGTCGCCCGTCAGTGAGCGGCCAAGGTTTGCTCGAATCTCAGAACACTGTCCCGGGCGTTGAACACAATAGCCAGTCGCCCATCAGTGAGCGCCTCGTGCGGCCGGCCGACTGGTCTCCCCACATCACGCTCCGCCCCTGCCGGCCGTGACGTCATCGCATTCCGACCAGCAGATGCGACGCGGCAGGGGGAGCCGCCGTCAACCCACTTGGGCTTCAAGAGTTAGTGACGCCGGGCGCTCAACGCAGGCCTGATGTAGTTTTGAAACCGCTGATAACGAGATACCGGCCTGAGTCTCTCTCCAGCCACTCAGAGCGCTGCTGGGAGTCTGCCTGACGGATGTGCCTGGATGCGCCTCTGCACGGGTATAATCAGGCGGCAAAAATCGGCTGACTGGCGCTGAGGACTGACGGCTGTGGTGGGTGAAGCTGTGAAGTTGTGGTACCAGTTACCGTTGACAGATGGAGTACATAGTGGCTTCAAAAAATGAGTCTCTTTTTAGTGTTTTGCGCGTTTTTTTAGAGAAGTTTGGTTGTTTAAAAGATGACTTCTGAAAGGGTCGAAAGAAGACCGATAAAACAAGATGTTTTTCGTCAAAGTTGTTTAATTCGTGTGGATGAAGGTGGGAAGAAGGCACAACAACTTCATTGGAAAATCACCATGCTCAATGATAAAACCCAGAAAAAGCGAATGAAACGTATCTCTGGTTTCCCTTCAAAACGTATAAATCTTTCGCCTTTTACTAAAGATTTCCGTGGAGGGGGAGCACTCAAATGAGTAATTCGAGAATTACTATAACGGCAACCACAATGGTGGCCCCCTTATAAGTTGTATCAGAAAATATGTCTTTAATTTCCCCATGTTCTTTAATATTGAGAGAACCTGGTTTTGATAAGCTTCTCAACGCTATACAGCCAATAAGCGAGGCAATATCAACGCAGCTTCAGTAAATGTGAGATTCAGGCGCGCTGCGAACGTATTAAACAGCTGCAATAACTAACGGCATCTACATCTAATTATTACACGCGCAATCTACCGATACATTGTCGATATGTTATAGACGGAACGCCAATGGGATTAGCTGAGAATACGTGGACAAAGTGATTGCACATTGCACAGACGTATGGGTCAATCACTCGGCCGAAAGAAAAGCATATTACCCTGGGCACAGAGGCGCAGCTAGGGGGAGGGGCAAAGCCTTACGGGTCACATCATAGAGCCCCGATGATTCGCCCCAGATACATTTGCATTAGCTAAATGGCTTTACAAAGACACAGAAGAGTTGTCCAAACCAGGCGAGGGGTCGCTGTTTAGCTGATAACTTGTGAAAAGAAGACACTGAAGGGCTCCCCGGTGGCATCTGAGCAATGTCCAGAGGCTCATTGGAAGCCCAATTAGGTGCTCCAAAACCTGTGTAGTGGGCGTTTTGGGCTTACTCGGTGCCTAGACAATCTGTCCAGGGGGCCTTCTTTGGTTCTGCCTGGGGCCGTTCCAGTACGTGCGGGCCTCTTGAGATTGCCTGGGGTCCATTGATTCTGTTCGACAAAGCAGCCAGTGCAGTCCTTTGGCCAGGTAGCAAGGGCCTGAGCAGGCTGGAGTGGAACGCTGGGAACGTAGAGGGACTTAGTGCAGGTCAGAGGGGCCATTGACCATACCAAAGTGGTTCCTGGGTGGGTCAGAAGGCGCCTCCCGAACATGCCGAATGGTCCCCTAGTCAGCACGGCTCCCCGGGCAGGTGGAGGGATTTCTTAGCATGTTCCGCAAGGCGACAAATGTTAAGCAGATATCACCCGCTCCACATAATGTTTTGGGCGGAATTCCACAGTTGTCTCCCACCAGGTCGGAAAAGGCGTTGAATAGATCCGAGGGTCCACTTAACGATCTGAAGGACCTGGGGCCTTTTAAACAGTTTATTACAGTTTCCAGGGATAATTTAAAAAAACGCGCCACGCATCGCAATTTAATTATCCATTATATGATATCTCATGACTTCGCCTGTCAGTGGGAGCGTAGCTCTGTTGGCCGGATCAACGAAAAAAAATGGCGGGATCAACAGAATTATTATGCGTTTTAAGTGGCGTTTTAATCGGTCGGCACTGAGTAAAGCTATGCTTGGCATGAAGTACACCTTTGTCCTAATGCGAATTGGCGTCTGTTTAGCTCAATTAGGCATTTATCATTAAAAAGACAGCATCGACATACTGTTTGGCATATATGCATCTCACATCGGCGTAAACACCTCCGCGGCAAAGGCATTCACATTGACAGTGCACTGTGCACTGTCATTTGTAATGCCCTTTGCCGCGGAGTGTGTTAGCCGATGTGAGATGCAATATATGTCGACAGTAAATGTCATGCCTGTCGTTTTAAATGATAATGCGAATTGAGCTGACAGAATTCCGCCTGGCATTAAGAAAAAGTGAAGTCCGCCTGGCATTGAAGAAAAGGTGAAAGTAGCAGTGCTTGGCGTGAAGTCCTTGTTGCATTGTTGTCGCGGTAACTGATAATTACTTTTGTGAGCAATATGCGGCCGCTTTGGCATCGGTCGATTTTGTTTCTGATTTCTCTCAAGATAGTTGCGGAGATGAAGGAAATTCAACGCTGTGGCTTATCCCACGCCTGCAATTTATTTGTTTCTGTTTGTGGATTTTGAGAGTTCTTAGTTTCTGTCGACAAAACTTAAACCGTTAAAAAATGCAAAATTATTCAAGTCGAGAGAGTCGAGAGATTCGAGAGTTCGAGAGATTCATTCAGAGTCATTCGTTCCAACGCTTCTGCGTTCTCCACAAAGCGAATAATGTGTTATGTTATATATGTATTTGCTTGCTGTTATGATATGAAAGGCCACAGTAGTTTCGCTATAAGACATATTTTTACTGGCACCTTTTAACGGACAAATAACATTTAGAGGTACACGCCTACGCAATGTGGACAGTTAAACTCAATGATGCATTATCGAAGGCATAAGACTCAAAATATTTTTAGACCGCGGAGTGGCGCATTTAAATTAAGAGTGGAGTGTGCGCATTTAATTCAGAGTTCCTGGTTTTTGGCCTGGCAAATTTTTTTCTCGAAATTTGTGTAGCTGATTCCAAACTGTTGTCGATTATTTCAAAATTGATGTCAGTGTGCTGCCTACAGCTTCTTAAAGTTGGTATGGCCCTTGCCATACTGCAATCTCCATTATTGTAACGTGCCTTTTCATCTTTTTTGTTTGTCTCTTTCAACGCTTTGGAACGATCGGGAACTGGTCAATTTCCAACGATCGGGAAGGGGTCATTTTGAGTCGCCCCTGAACGAAATCCTGGCTACATGCCTCGTTCAGCTTGGCCCTTTTTGAAGGGTCCTGGTCAATTCCAGCTAATCAAAGTGAAATTAAAATAAAAAAGGGCCCCTCAAAATAAAGTGACCGAAGATCCGTAGTTTTTCATATCCAGGGTGTGTTTTGTTTGGGTTGAGGGGGGGGGGGTGGGGGGTAGAGTTTTGACTTACCATGACTGGCTTACCGCGCTCTTTCTGAAGGTCTGGCTGCGGCGCTGCAATGCACCGGCAGTAGTGACCAAGCGTCAACTGGCGTATTTTTTTTACCTGTTTATACTGATTTTTGGTTTGATGGTATACAAAATGGCTTCTAATAGCAGGGTTGCGTTTTTCATTTTTTTTCTTTATTTTGATACCGTTTGGATATTTTCGTTTTCGGCTGTCAGTTATCTCTCTTCCTACTCACGTAATCGGCTCGCCCCTTCGGCTGGTCAGTTATCTCTCTTCCTACCTCAGCGTATCGCCCCGTCGCCTGCTGTCCTGGCGCGCCACGTGCGGGCTCCGCTCGGGCCGCCAGTATACTGATGACGTCATCACCTTTTCCGCGCGGCAGCGGCGGCGGCCAGGCCTCTGTGGCCCGGTGGTCCGCGTTTCATACTTCTAGTATCAAGAATTCGTCGGACGCGAGGTGCCTGGGGCATAATTGCTTTCAAGTTGAACGTTTTTAATATTTGGTAGAGTTGGACTTAAAGACATAAGACATAAAGAACATAAAGACTAAGATCATAAAAGAAAGAGTGCAACAAGAGCCTCCAGGGGCCCATAACAGCAGGTTGCACAATCCCCCCCCAAACCCCAACAGTCTCACCCTCCCAGTCCACCGCACCTTACCCTAAAACAAGTCTAGATCCCACGAGTTACTTGAACTGCAGATACCCTGTCTCTGGTATAGCATCGGCCACTTTTAATCCCGTACCGATTGCCGGTCCTATATCCTCTGCAGCCGACGTTACCCGGGTCTGGTGGCCGCTGGCCACCGGGCAAGTGACGGCCCTCGAGCCGTCCCCGGAGTGAGTGGCGGCGTCGTTCATGGCGTGGGCCCTCCTCGCAGCTTTCGTCCTGCGGGAAGGGCCTGTTCATCAGGGGCGGCTGCCCGGTCAGCGGTTCTATCTTTGACCACACTTTACCCCTTTCTCCTTCATACCCATGGCTGCGCAATGGTACCGAATGGGCCGAAGCGGTCTCTCCCTAAACAAACCAAACCAAACCACGAGCAAACTCTGTATAGTAAATTTTATCTAATCTAATTTTTGAAGGAGGGCAAGTGACACTGAGTGCGACATCCCCGGTGCTTATTCCAATGTCCGTACACCTTTCTGCCTGAAAAAGACTGACGTAGCCTAGTTCTACTTTGTTTTTCATTACGAGTTATTGCGATGAACCTCTACTACCGATTTTCCCTAACTGATTCAAAACATTCACCTTAAATATCCAAATGCCTGACACATGTCACAAATTTTGAATCTTCGAATAAGATCTCTCTTAGCCTTGCTATATCTAAGTGAAAACATACCAATTTCTTTAATCTTCCTTCATAAGGCATACTAATAAGTACAATTTACCATTTTTGTTGCCCTTTTTCCTGACCTCTTTCTAACAAACCGAACAATCTTTTCATATGTTGGGGACCTAGGCCTTGCACGCATACTCTAGATGTGGTCTAACATATGCACAATAAGTTTTGTTATTACCTCTTCACTTTTGTAGGTACATTTCTGTTTAATGCAGCCCCAGCATTCCTAAGCGCTTTTTTTCCTAGATTCTAACGGACTTGATCCGAACGAATGATAGTCTGCTGCTTTAACCACGACCCCCTAAAATCCTCTTTTCCTTTTTTCAATCTGCTCTAGTTCTGCCCATCCCATTTCATACTCGTGCTACGCTACAACTCGTCAAGCGTGCATAATCTTACATTTACTCAAATTGATTTCATTTGCCCCATGCTTTCAGACCACTCAACTAGCTTGTCCAGGACAGCTTGAAAAACAATCCTGATCATGTCTTCCTCTAATAATCTGCTGACAACTTTTAGATCATCTGCAAATTTCAATTACTTTGCTGTTAAACTCTTCTCAATTGTATAGCATATATATAACAGCAACGGGGCCCCAGGGACTGACCTGTGGGAACTCCCACTGAGAACCTCCTTCCATTGTGACTTTGCACCCCATTTAATAGATAACCTTTGCTGGCGTCCTGAATAGCCGACTCTATCATCAAGAATCTTGCCCCCATTCCATGAATTTTTTAAAGCTGCATTCCGCCTAGTCTTTTTATGGGGACTTTGTCAAACGCTTTACTGAAATCAAAAGAAAAGATCATCTAGTCGTGATTTCCCCTGATCAAAAGCTCTCTTGTTACAAACATCCAGAAGTCCAGAAGATTAGTTAAACAGAAGGCGCCTTTCCTAAAGCCATGCTGAGTATCATTGATGAGTTCGGATTTTGCCTCCAAATTCACAATCTTATCTTTGATGATTGATTCTAGCACTTCTTGCAGACTAATGAGGTCCAGACTAACCGTCTGTAGTTTTCCTTCTTTACTTTTATTTCTCCTTTTTTATGAATAGGAAACAACATTTGCTCTTTTCCAATCAAGTGGGAATTTCAGTCTCTGAGAGTGATTTTGAAAATATTATGGCTAATGGAACTGGGATAAGCTCTCTTTTCAGCTTCCCTTAAAACCCCTAGCATGAAATTTCATCAGCCCTTCTGTCCTGTGTTTTGGTCTTTACTTCCTTTAAGATATTCCAGAACAAGTTCAACTACTTATGTACCTAGCTCTCCTATAGTGGCCTCGGTTCTCTGACGGGGTCTGCAGTGCTGCAATTTATTACTTGATCCTCGGAATAGTAAAAAACAGGTTGGAACTATCATTAAGCACTTCAATCAACCATTTCCACTGTTCCTCGGTAGACTAACACAACATCACATTTTTTTTAAAGGACCTATATTTTGGAAACTTTACTCAACTTGTAAAAACTGAAGAACGATTCTTAACTATCTGCAATTGCCAATGTCTATTGTTATAGTCCTTGAACAAGGAATTACGGGCTGACCTTGTTGAGGTGAACTTTTTGCTGACCTGTTTGGACCAAATGGTCTGTCGCTTTGTACGCCCTTGACGGCCGTACGTTGCGACAGTTGTGGGAAACTGTACTGTTTCATGTGTTGGCAGGTGGCGTTCTTCAGGGTAGCAGCATAGTTCCACTGCTTTTCTCCGTTATATCTATTTTTTAGAAAGGACAACTACAAGTTGGCGGTATTTGACTGGAGGGAAGATTAAGTCACAACAATAGTTATTTATGTCTCTGTTGCGTTTACAGTGGAGGCTAGGTGAGATAATAAGCACTATAACTCACTCACAACAGCACCACAAATGTTGATATATTCTTGGAAAACCGGTCTATTTATAAGACCTTACTTCTACAGGATCATTTCTATAGGTCTTATCGCGATCATTCCCCCGAATTTTCGCGTGTCTCAAACCATGATGAAGAGTTGTGGTGATCTCTCTTGAGCGGGAAGTGGGTTGTTTGTCCTCTGTTGTGGAGAACTCTCAATCGTTGAAGACCGTTCCGCAACACGCCTTGGCGGGTTGCGGGGGAGAGATCTCGTTCTGAGTGGTTTGATATTAACATTTCGATTTGTGAAATTAAATGCTACGGTGATGTGTTTGGTATTGTTATTACCACGCTGTATTGTAGTTGATGGTGAACTGGTTGAGTATTTTGCTCGGTTTTCGGTCTCCCTGTCGGTTATAAAAAATCATCGTTCCTTTTCGTAGCTTTCAACTCCCAGTTCCTCAACAGCTTATAAGAAACAACATTTATCTAGACCGGTTAGTATTGGCCCCTTGTGGGCTGTCCAAATGTGTCTAAAATGAATGCACCATCGTGTTCAGCATGATGGACTACTATATATACGTCTGGAACCACCTTTTACTGAAAATATAGAAAAGTCGCCAAAACCTTGGACAACCCTTGCGGGCTTGTCCAAATGAGGCCCATGTGGGACGTGGGTAATGGGTATGTCCGCCGAAACCAAACGGAACCCAGTTGGGTTAAGTCTGGAAGGGGTGGATGATTCACATCCGGTCATGTTGGAGTTGTTGACACTAGTCTGTAGAACATATTTTTCTGTAATTATAGACCATGTACTTCATCTTTCCCCAGAATCACTTTAGTTTGCTGAGATATTCCAAAGTCCCAATCACATTCTGGCAGAAATTAATTATCAATAGTCGCCAGAGAGGCTTCGCCACTAGAAGCCATTGCTCTTAATTACAACGCTACAATATTGTTAGCTCTGGCCAGTGCGCCAGTATGGTAACATTGTCGCTATCATCTGTTTATAGTGACGATCGTTTTGATTTTGAAACAAAACAAATGCAAAACAGAAAATAGTAAAAATCTAACTTAAAGGGGCTCCAGACGTGAATTTTATCGTAACAATAATCAAAGCAGTAGCTTCTTACGTAATAACATATATTTTGACATTCAAAAGAGTAGGCACACTCCCTTTAGCTGGAAGGGGTGGATGATTCACCTTGGCAGCCGCGGCGGAGCCGGGACAATTTTTGGGAGACCTTTTGCTTTGTTTGCAATCCCTTAGTTTCTTATTGTAAAAAGTACAAAAATGCAAATATTATCTAAGCAATGCCATCTCGATACGACTATCTGTAAATAAGTATAGGTAAAATAATACGTTTCCTTTTGTTTAATTACTTGTTTATTCATATTCCAATTCCCAATCACACTTTCCAACTGTGCCTTAGTGTGTCCTTTCGTTTTTATCGCGTCCTTGACTACATGCTTTCTCATTTTGTTTATGTACGTAGATTCCGTGCCATATTTTCGTCCCGCAGCTTTCGTCGCGAATTTCTTCGTCCGCTGATTTTCGTCCGTTTATTTTTGTCCCCGCATAATTTCGTGGCGTATTAACTATTTCTTCGTCTCGTATTTCTTCGCTTCCGGAAATTTTCGTCCCGCATTTCTTTGAATTCGCAAAATTTCGTCTGCGCTAATATTTGTTTTGCAAAGCTTCGTCAGCACATATCTTCTCGCATTTCTTCGTTCGCAATTATTCGTCTCGCATTTCTTCGTCCACAAATATTCGTCTGCGTAATTCTTTGGCTAAGCAAATGTTCGTCCTTAATCATTTTTCCTAGCAATTCTTCCTCTTTGCAATGCATTAAATTGCCTTGTCTGTCTGGTTATATAGTCTTGCATTTCAATAATCGCGATTCCACTATAATTACAGGCTTGGGTGACTGGCGTGGCAAAGGGACGCAATTCTCGTCGTCTTCGGATAATTTTAACGTTAGCGCCGAGCTTGGCTGAATTTAAATTCTGCATTCCGTATAAGACAATTCGCCTGCGAGCGATTAGCGGACGGAAAATCGAGGGCAAATATCTAACTGCGTTGACGAAAATTTGCGACGATTTGCTGACAAAGAATAGCGACAATGACAATTTGTGGAAGCAATTGGCAGGCGAAAAGTTTCTGACGAAGATTTTCCGACAATTTTTTTAGACGAATAAATAGAAGATGATTTGCGGACGGAAAAGTTGCGCGGCTGCGACGATTTGTTTTGGAATTCGACAAAATGCCGGTAGAAATTTTGCGGAGAAGAAAAATGCGTGACAAAGAATTGGGTACGAAAAATTGTGCGATGAAGACTGCGAGATATATACATAGGCAGAGGCTATAGATTCTGTCCAGGTATGCTTTTTCCCTTGAAAGACCCACATTCTTGATATCAGGGACGTAGCCAAGGGGGGGGGGCATGCCTCCCCCTGAGCGAAATAAATTCACACTAGATAGAATGAGATTCTCTGAAAACCCGACCCTACAAAGGGTCGGGTCATATGGTCAGCCCGGTCCCCCCGGTCAGCAACATATGGCTGAGGAGCAAAATGTGATTTCACACTAGATAGAATGAGATTTTAGAAGCAAAATGTGATTTTTTCCGACGCCCCCCCCCCCCCTGAACAAAATCCTGGCTACGTGCCTGCTTGATATTCTTTGCCCTAGGTCCGCATTCCTTCGACACAAAGGTTAAATATATTTGGCTGGAGAGCCCTTTCAGCCAAGAAAACTTGCAGATAAAGGGTTTTCAACACGGGCTACACAACTGCTATCTCGTTTCAAAACCCCATGTTGAAGGTGAACTATTTTCTTTAAAGGAATATTTGCTCTGACAGATACAGAATGTGCCTGGTGGGATTTGACCGAGTGTTAAAATTCTTGCTTTTCCCAAGGTTAAATTTGGGATGGCACTGCATTGACATGTGACTCTCCGCTACCAACGAGTCGGCTCTACAGTGGATCAGCTTTACCAAGAGGCCCACGATAAGGACACGCTTTACCATCTGTCGACTCAGACTCGACGGCCAGCCAGTTGGATGTACTGGGTAAGACAACTAGATGATCATTCATTGTTCTGATGACTGACCAATAGCTGTTATGTCATGTTTGTCTCCATCTTCCTAAACTGTCACTGCCACTGGGAAGTTAAATGGCTGTTTTTGTGGGATAAATCCTAAAAGCCCTCTCCCTTCGCAAAATCATTTCTATTTTTAGAGCAATAGTAGTTTGGAGATCGTTGGAGATAGTTGGGAGATATGGCGCCGGTGTTTCGAACTTGTTCGACGCTGGACAATGTCCCTGCAATCAAATCGCCGACACTAAAATAATTATGTTTAGTTCCCAAATTAATTTTTCAAATTGAATGGCCAATGTTGAATTGTTGTCGAGCTCTTTTGGAAAAAAAATGATTTTGGCGATGTTGAATTATAAACCAAAGTCTTGTTTCACAGGCCAGAGACAAAGTTAAATATAACTTTTAAATGACTGAAAATTTTATGACAAACATTTTTCAAAACCAGCTTAACCGCTTGGCCGCCATAGGGGACCAAGTTAAACTGATAATTTGGTTCCTTAGTTTATTCGAATGGCATCAAATGTTTAGGGATCGCCGGTAATATTATCGAAACAAGGCAGGATTCAAACTATATTTTCCACTCCCTTGCGTAGAAAACAATACGGGAAAAGCCCGCAGTTCGATGAGATTTCCACAAGTACTTGCAAGCAGCCGGCAAGTACCGGTCATTGAAAGCGTGGGAAACGCATTATCAACTTGTAACTAAATAGGCTCTTAGTAGGAAATGTTTTTATGCAAAAACGTGATGAATTTACATTATATTTTGTGCTCATAACTGTCGATTTCAAGATGTTAACCAATTTTTGTGAAAAAGGTGATTATTTCCCTTAAACACGTTTCAAATGTCAATTTGGTCGTCATAGCCTTGTTCATAGCCGTTTCAGCAGGGGTGTGGTTTTCTATTCAGTTGGGGTCAGCCCCCCTCAACTTCTCTTCAGCCCCTCAACTTGAATGAAAAACTGGGTCAAATCCGAGGATAATTTTTTGATGGTACTTAGCGATTTTTCCCAGCTCTGCCTCTACCCCACCCCAACTTTTCTGAAGAAGCTACGCTTCTGCGTTTGAGGGCGCAGGAGTTTGTAGGCGCGTCCTGCGTTTACGTTTGAAGACGATTTTGAAATTGCCAGTCTTTATGAAACACCTGTTGACCCGTCTTCAACATTGGTCGATGGATCCGCCGGGATCCGAGATCGTAAGTACCATTTTGCACTCGGATCCACTGGAATTTCAGTCCTACCATTATACAGATATGTATCTTCGGAACCAATATTTTATGTAATTGTCAGTACTTTTCCATTCGTTGTCAATGAAACTAGCATGAGCGTATGCCTTCAGTTATATTTTGTCCAGAAATACTATAATTATGGCATAACTTATCAGTCGGATCAAAGATCCGTTAGGATCAGATTCATTTTCATTGTTTGCTATGTGATCCAAGATCCGTTGCCAAATTTAATCGAAGGATCCACTGGGATCCAAGATCCACTGTTGTATTTTGTCGTGGGATCCAGTGAGATCATAGATCCAACATAGCGTTTTGTCGAGAGATCCTCTGGGATCAGATCCTTGTTTCCGATCGATGCACATGTCTGCTTCAACAACAAAACAGGGCGTGCAGACCTGACGCTGGCGGCGTTGGATGATTGCTGGTTGCCGTCTGTTCGTGGACACATAGTCGTGAAAACCACAGAGGCGGTGGCTCTATTCTTCATATTTGTTGCACAAATGCTGCAGCTTTGAGACCGCAAAAGTTAGGTATGGGCACCAAAACACAGCAGCTCAAATCCGGAAAGAAGTATGGCGAGTTGGGAATTGGGATTGCGACTCCATGAAAAGGAGACGGAAGTTTCACTGGACTGACCACTCACTTTACCCCCCCCCCCTCCCCCCTCCCACTTTCCATGGCGTTCGTTAGGCCCTGAGCGGCAACCTCGTGCCACAGCACTTATGCACACCATGTACCATTGGCGGTATTTGTGTGTACAATAAACATAGCTGGTCTTCCTATAATACCGGTGGGCTGCTATTCAGATAACAATGGCAGCTCTACTGTGAAGTGATCCAGTCGCCGCTGGCCTCATCTCAGATGATGACTCAGTACAGCAGGGCCGCCGGTTTACAGCCGGGGCTCCAAACCGGCAGCTCTTCACTGTTGAATGATCCAAGTCGCCGCTGGCCCATCTCAGATGACTCAGTACAGCAGACCGGCCGGTTTACAAGCGGGCTCCCAAACCGGCAGCTCTACTGTGAAGTGATCAGTCGCCGCTGCCTCATCTCAGATGACTCGTACAGCAGGCCGGCCGGTACAGCCGGGGCTCAAAACCGGCAAGCCTCTACTGTGAAGTGAATCCAGTCGCCGCTGGCCTGCATCTCAGATGACTCATACAGCTGAACCGGCCGGTTACAGCCGGCGGCTCCAAAACCGTCAGCTCTACTGTGAAGTGATCCAGTCGCCGTGGCCTATTTCTCAGGCATGACTCAGTACAGCAGGAGCGGCTGGTTACAGCCGGGGCTCCAAAACCGCAGGCATCTACTTATGAAAGTGATCCAGTCGCCGCTGGCCTCATCTCAAGATGACTCAGTACAGCAGGCCGGCCGGTTATTAGCCGGGGCTCCAAAAACCGGCAGATCTACTTGAAAGTGATCCAGTCGCCGCTGGCCTCATCTCAGATGACCTCAGTACAGCAGACCGGCCGGTTATAAGCGGGGGGCTCCAAAACCGGCAGCTCTTACTGTGAAGTGATTCAGTCGCCGTGGCTCATCTCAGATGACTCAGAACAGCAGACCGGCGGTTTACAGCCGGGGCTCCAAACCGACAGCTCTACTGTGAAGTGATCCAGTCGCCGCTTGGCCTCATCTCAGATGCTCATTACAAGCAGACCGCCGGTAACAGCCGGGCTCCAAAACCGGCAGATCTACTATGAAGTGTCCAGTCGCCGCTGGCCTCATCTCAGATGACTCAGTACAGCAGACCGGCCGGTTACAGCCGGGGCTACAAACCGACAGCTCTACTGTGAAGTGATCCAGTCGCCGCTGGCCTCATCTCCAGATGACTCAGTACAGCAGCCGGCCGTTAGGGCCGGGGCTCCAAACCGCAGCTCTACTGTGAAAGTGATCCAGTCGCCGCGGCCTTCATCTCAGATTGACTCATACAGCAGGACCGGCCGGTTACAGCCGGGCTCCAAACCGGCAGCTCTTACTGTGAAGTGATCCAGTCCCCGCTGGCTCATCTCAGATGACTCAGTACAGCCAAACCGGCCGTTACAGCCGGGCTCCAAACCGGCAGCTTACTTGAAGTGAGCCAGTCGCCGAATGGCCTTCATTCTCAAGATGACCAGATACAGCAGACCGGCCGGTTACAGCCGGGCTCCAAAACCGGCAGCTCTTACTTGAAGTGATCCAGTCGCGCTGGCCTCATCTCAGATGACTCCAGTACAGCAGACCGGCCGTTACAGACCGGGGCTCCAAACCGGGCAGCTTCTACTGTTGAAAGTGATCCAGTCGCCGCTGGCCTTCATCTCAGATTGACCTCAGTAAAGAGACCGGCCGTTACAGCCGGGGTCCAAACCGGCCAGCTCTTACTGTGAAGGATCCAGTCAGCCCTGGCCTCATCTCAGAATGACTCAGACAGCAGGACCGACCCGTTTACAGCCGGGGGCTCCAAACCGGCAGCTCTATATGAAGTGATCGGCAGTCGCCGCTGGGCCTTCATCTCAATGACTCAGTACAGCAGGCCGGCCGTACAAGCCGGGGCCCCAAACCGCACGCTCTACTGTGAATGATCCAGTCGCCGCTGGGCCTTCATCTCAGATGACTCATACAGCAGACCGGCCGGTTACAGCCGGGGCTTCCAAACCGGCAGGGCCAGCTTACTGTGAATTGATCCAGTCGCCGCTGGCCTCATCTCAGATGACTCAGAAACAGCAGACCCGGGCGGTTACAGCCGGGGCTCCAAACCGGCAGCTCTACTGTGAAGTGAATCCAGTCGCCGCTGGCCTCAGCTCAGATGACTCAGACAGCAGACCATCCGGTTACAGCCGGGCTCCAAACCGGAGGCAGGCTCTTACTGTGAATGATCCAGTCGCCGCTGGCCTCATCATCAGATGACTCAGTACAGCAGACCGACCGTTTACAGCCGGGCTCCAAACCCGGCAGCTCCTACTGTTGAAGATGATCCAGTCGCCGTCTGCGCCTTCATCTCAGATGACTCAGTACAGCAGGCCGGCCGGTTACAGCCGGGGCTCCAAAACCGGCAGCTCTACTGTGAAGTGATCCAGTCGCCGCTGGCCTCATCTCAGATGACTCAGTACAGCAGAGCGGCCGGTTACAGCCGGGGTTCCAAACCGGCAGCTGCAGTGTGGCTAGCATGGGCGTCGTCAGCGGTGGAAGTTTGGGGGGTGCTGGAGAACGCTCTCATCACTTCGTATGATTTGGGCAATAGCAGACTGAAGGTGTTGCATGAATATAATTGTCTTTTGAACCCTGCTATTCCCCTCCCCCAACTTTTGGCGCGTTGCTCCGCCTCTGGCGCCATTCCCGGAACGCTGCAACGGACGGACGGTGACTGGGTTGTTTAGCCGCCAGCGGGGCCGCACAGCACTGCCGGGGCAGCCGCGGCGACTGACTGCACTCGTCATGTGACTGTACAGTGAACAGTGTCAGGTGTCAGTACAGTGAACAGTGTCAGGTGACTGTACAGTGAACAGTGTCAGCTGACTGTACAGTAAACAGTGTCAGGTGTCTGTACAGTGAACAGTGTCTGTTTACCAAGGAAAGTGTCAGGGTCTGTACAGTGAAAGTGTCACTGACTGGTACAGTGAACAGTGTCAGGTGACTGATACAGTGAAACAGTGTCAGGTGACTGTACAGTGAAACATGTCAGGTGTCTGTACAAGCGAGCAGTGGCAGGTGACTGTACAGGGAACAGTTCAGTGCTGTACAGTGAACAGTGTCAGGTGACTGTACCATGAAACCAGTGTCAGGTGTCTGTACAGGAACAGTGCAGGTGTCAGTAAGTGAACATGTCAGGTGCTGTACAGGAACAGTGTCAGGTGTCTGTACATGAACAGTTCAGGTGTCAGTACAGTGAACAGTGTCAGTGACTGTACAGTGAACAGTGCAGGTGTCTGTTACAGTGAAGCAGTGTCAGTTTCGTACAGTGAACAGGTCAGGTGACTGTACAGTGAACAGTGTCAGGTGACTGTACAGTGAACAGGTCAGGTGTCTGATACAGCGAGCAGTGGCAAGGTGACTGTACAGTGAACAGTGTCAGCTGACATGTACAGTGAAACAGTTGTCAAGCTGACTGTACAGTGGAACAGTGTCAGCTGACTGTACAGTGAACGGTGTCCCAGGTGACTGTTACAGGTGAAAACAGTGTCAGCTGACTTGTACAGTAAACAGTGTCAGGTGACTGTACAGTGAACAGAATTGTCAGGTGGATAACAGTGAACAGTGTCAGGTGAGCTGTACAGGGAAAACAGTTGTCAGGTTCTGTTACAGTAACAGGTGTCAGGTAATGTCTTACAGTGAACAGTGTCAGGTGTCAGTACAGTGAACAGTGTCAGGTGACGTACACGTGAAACAGTTGTCAGATGTCATACAGTGAACAGTTGTCAGGTGTCTGTACAGGAACAGTGTCAGGGTGACTGTACAGTGAACAGTGTCAGGTTCTTTACAGTGAACAGTTGTCATGTGACTGTATCAGTGAACAGTGCAGCTGTCAACAGTGAACAGTGTCAGGTGTCAGTTACAGGAACAGTGTAGGTGACTGTACAGTGAAACAGTGTCAGGTCTGTACAGTGAACAGTGTTCAGGTGTTCTGTACAGTGAACAGTTCAGGTGTCAGACAGTGAACAAGTGTCAGGTGACTGTACAGTGAACAGTGTCAGGTGTCTGCTACAGTGAACAGTGTCAGGTTGTCAGTACACGTAACAGTGTCAGGTGTCTGTACAGTGAACGAGTGTCAGGTGACTACAGTGAACAGTGTCAGGTGACTGTACAGTGAACAGTGTTCAGGTGTCTGTACAGTGAACAGTGTCAGGTGGACTTGTACAGTGAACAGTGTCAGGTGACGAGCAGTGAACAGTGTCAGGTGTCTTCTACAGTGAACAGTTCAGGTGACTGTACAGTGAACAGTGTCAGGTACAGTGGTCAGTACAGTAACAGTGTCAGCTGACTGTACAGTGAGCAGTGTCAGTGTCTGTACAGTGAACAGTGTCAGGGACTGTACAGTGAAACAGTGTCAAGGTCTGTACAGTGAACAGTGTCAGCTGACTGTAACCAGTGAAACAGTGGTCAGCTGACTGTACAGTGAACATTCAGGGAAGCTGTACAGTGAACATTGTCAGGCTGACTGTACAGTGAACAGTTGTCAGGTGTCTGTACAGTGGAACAGTGTCAGGTGACTACAGTGACAGTGTCAGGTGACTGTACAGTGGAACAGTGTTCGGTGTCTGGTACAGTGAACAGTGTCAGTGACTGTACAGTGAACAGTGTCAGGTGTGCTGTACACGTGAACAGTGTCAGGTGTCTGCTACATTGAACAGTGTCAGGTGACTGGACAGCTGAACAGTGCAGGTGTCTGTACAGCGAGAGTGTCAGGTATCAGTACATGAACAGTGTTCAGTGACTGTACAGTGAACCGTGTCAGGTGTCGTACAGTGAACAGTGTCAGGTGTCTGTACAGTGAAACAGTGTCAGGTGTCTGTACAGGAACAGTGTCAGCTGACTGTACAGGTGAACAAGTGTCCACTGATTACATGAACAGTGTCAGTGGGACTGTAACAGTAACAGTGTCAGGTGACATGTACAGTGAACAAGGCTCAGGGTCTGACAGTGAACCAGTGTCAGTTCTGTACATGATAAACAGTGTCAGGTGCACTTCAGTTGAACAGTGTCAGGTGACTGTTACAGTAACAGTGTCAGGTGTCTGTACATGAACAGTGTCAGGTGAACTGGTTACAATGAAACAGTGTTCAGCGTGTCTGTTACAAGTGAACAGTGTCAGCGCTGTCTGTACAGTCGCAACAGTGTCAGGTGACTGTCACAGTGAACAGTGTCAGCTTGTCTCGTACAGCGTGAACAGTTCAGGTTCAGTACAGGTTGAACAGTGCCAGCGCTGTTCTTACAGTGGAACAGTCTAGTGTCTGTACAGTGAACCACGTGTCAGTTGTCTGTACCAGTGAACCAGGTCAGCTGTCGTGTACCGTGAACAGTGTCAGGTGTGCATACAGTAACAGGTGTAGGTGCTGTACAGGTGAACAGGTCAGGTGTCTGATACAATCACACCACAGCCAACTGTCAGGTTGTCAGTACAGTGAACAGTGTCAGGTGTCTGTACAGTGAGCAGTGGCAGGTGACTGTACAGTGAACAGTGTCAGGTGTCAGTACAGTGAACAGTGTCAGGTGACTGTACAGTGAACAGTGTCAGTTGACTGAACAGTGAACATTGTCAGGCGTCAGTACAGTGAACAGTGTCAGGTGACTGTACAGTGAACAGTGTCAGCTGACTGTACAGTGAGCAGTGGCAGGCGTCTGTACAGTGAACAGTGTTAGCTGACTCCCCAGTGAACAGTGCAGTGAACACAGCGGGAGTTGTACAGCCATGTCGAGGCCAGGCCGGCCGGCGGCTGGTGGCGGCAGTGAGGCGTCTGTACAGGAACAGTGTCAGGCCTGACTTCCCCATGAACAGCGCAGTGAACACACGGGAGTTTGTACAGCAGTACGAGCCAGGCCGGCCGGTCGGCAGTGAGGCGGCGCAGGGGTACTTGAGGATCCCAATGTGACTCAGGTGCTGCGCGTGTGCGGGGAACATATTGACCTGGTAGTTGATCATGCGTTACAAATAACATGTCACCATGCTACAAGATACGCGTTTATGATACGCGAGCTGAAAGAACAACAGGACAACTACTTCCATCTATGGTTCCGTCCGCTGGAGCGTGCACAGCAGGGCCGCTATGCCGACTGTCGGTGTTCTCCATTCGGCCGTCTGATGATGAAAAGTGCTGTCGTATCTGGCAGCATGGTAGAGGAACTCGCGACCCCTATTCGACCACCAAAGATCCAAACTACCTCAGACATGGACACAATGATTGAGTTGGGTCCTGTGCACTGGACTTTTCTCGGCACTGAAGAGACCAGCCCAGTGAAGGGCACTACAGCGGGACCGGCAACAGTTGCCACTGCTGATCTGAGGGGTCAGAACAGCGACCCAGCACCGCGGCTGGTGATTGCCGAGACTGAAACCCCGGCTTCGTGCTGCTGCTGCAGGAGCGGAGAGACGACTGTCGGCACCAGGAGCGACGGCCTTTCAAAGCTGAAGCTGTGACTCAGTACCTCAGTGAATACCAACGTGTGATTGATATAAAAGGCGAGGCACAGCGTAGCAATAATGGGCCTGCCTGTTCCTATTTGCAGCCAACAAATGAACGGATCGGTACATCTGATTTTGATGAAGTGCCCTGTCTACACGTACCTTTGTGGTGGTTCTCCGATGAGTTTCTTACTCTGCCAGCGGAGATACGGGACTGGCCCGCGAAGGCTGTGAGAGACAGACATCAGGCGGTACGGCTTACACTGGGGGGGATGCCGGTTGGTGCTCCCGGGAGCACCACAGAACAGTTACAATGGCGCCTGTCCTTCTCTCGGGCAGAAGTGGTGATAGCCTTCCCATATGACGGATATTCAGAGGTGTGCTGTTGTCGCCTTTCAAGTTGTGCAAATCAGTTATCGGTAGAAGAAGGCAAAGTGTATTGAAGTCCTTACTATGTTCAAGACAGCGCTGCTATGGCTTATGTGAGCAGACGCCGACAGAGGATTGGACGAGCGTCACTCAGGGCGTTCTGAAGCTGCTGGACTATCTGGACAAAGCTGTCAGCTCAAGGAAACCTGCCGTGCTTCTTCTGGAAGCCGCATAAACCTTTCTTCAGTTTGCCAGTCGAGCTGACCGGAAGGCCATGAAGAAAACACTGGGAAACATCCGGCAGCACTTGATGAGACTTCTGGCCGTATGAGGTACTGTTGTGTACGGTGGCCTGAACTGCAAGAGATGCTGACACGCGAGACCAGGCAGCTGTCGGAGCGCCAGCTGCGTGTCTGTCTGACACGCTGGCTGATCGGAACGGCTGTGTGGCATGGCATGAATAAGGCATATAGAAATGGTCACCAAAGACCGTAATGAAGGAGGTACTGCCCGTGCTGCTACGATCATATACACCAGATGACATACCCAGCCTGTTCCGCAAGGTGGAACCCACTGGTTACTTCGTCCAGACAGGACTGTACCTGGCGCTGACCGTGGCCCCGGAGGACGTGGCCTCAAACGTTCACTTCTCTGCCAGCGGCGGCGGCGGCTTCGTCTGGGACGCAGCTCCACTGCTAGAACTCCATCACTGAAGATGACCTCAAGTCGCTGCCGGGGGATCCAGACGCCGTGCGGGCCTGGCTGAGACGCCAGCACCAGCTGCCGGAGACCGAGCGGCCAGCCGGTCTTCCTGCTGACCTGAGGTCACCACGGGACCTCTGTGACCTGCTGCTGAACATCCCTCTGCTGATCTGGGTTTTCAGAGAGAGTGTACCCGACAGGTGGGCTGCCTTTCAGAAGATGGCTGCTGAAAGGGAAATGCCAATGACAGGTCACATGGAATCCGTAGAGCAGTTGAGATATTTAGCACTACAGTATTCAACAGGTTGGAGAAAGGTGGCTGGCATCCTCCACACGAAGCACGGTATGGATCGGCAGACAGCTCTGCAGACGGCCTGCCGAATCGGGGTGGAGCTGCGGCAGCACTGTGACGATCCTGAGACGCTCGCTGAGCACAGGAGGATCCGTCACACCCTCCCGGACTCCTGGCAGCTGCAGCGCTTTGTGTTCGGCGGCTCTGGCTGAGGAGTGGACCCTGCGGCACTTGGAGTTCGCCGGCTCTGGCTAGGATGTGGACCCTGCGGCACTTGGAGTTCGCCGGCTCTGGCTGAGGAGTGGACCCTGCGGCACTGGGCGTTCAACGTCTCTCGCTGAGGAGTGGACCCTGTGGCACTGGGCGTCCAACGTCTGTGGCTGAGGAGTGGACCCTGCGGCACTGGGCGTCCAACGTCTCTGGCTGAGGTGTGGACCCTGCGGCACTGGGCGTCCAACGTCTCTGGCTGAGGTGTGGACCCTGCGGCACTGGGCGTCCAACGTCTCTGGCTGAGGAGTGGACCCTGCGGCACTGGACGTTCGCCGGCTCCCCTTGAGGTAACAAGGTGTAGCGATGGTGGTACCCATAGACAGTCATCCCACTCCAAGTTTGGAAAACTCCCATAGTGGTCACCCAGGGAACTCCCTACCGGTTGTTTGTACGATTGGCACTTGTTGTTGCTTGTATCATCCAATGCAATTGAAGTTGTTTGAACCAGGGGATGTCTCCTCCATAGCCAGAATGGGTCGGCAATTTCGCTGCCAAATCCTACATGTGACAGGATTGTGCAGGGGTGATAGAGAATAGGAGAAATTCACACTTTTTGATGAGCAATATTTTGCAATCCTGATCGTTTTACTAGGCAATTGTATTATCAATGGATATAAAGATATGATTTATATTTGCGCGCATTTTTTTTCCTCCAAAGTCCAGTCAGTCTATCAAACTGGTCACGTCAAGATCACTTGTCGTGACGTCATAACAGAGAAAAGGGCATATCGCCAACCTTGACTGTCGTCGCCTCGTGACTGTACCTACCTATAGTATATACTGTATAGGACCTTAGTTTGGACACAGATGGCAGGTGAATCGCGAAGTTTTGTTTGTGTCTGTATAGATATATATAGCGTTATATGTATAGCGTTCTAGGATAGTACGGTTAATCATGGACCATAAGCGACATGATGTTCCGTCAACTTTGCTTTGTGGTTCTGCTTGCCGAGCGTCCATTTAGCTGTAGATAGTGTATGTATGTGCCAATTGTGAAGCTGCAGCCTTAGCCAGCTCCATTCACTGCGAGAGCTATTATTCAATTGAGTAGTTGTGTTGCATGCTTCGTTTCTTATGCATTATAGACAGTCAAACGATTTAAAGACTAACCTAGGGTTAGGTCTTGGCCTGAGAGTTGATAATAATTTGTTGATTGTATACTAAGTTATGACTTTGATAGAGCGTGATATGTATGTATTGTGTTTGTTACCGTGATCTGCTGCACGGTGAGTTGAGCAGTGAACATTCAGTGCAGTATACGGTATATGTTGTGTACGATGGAGGACTGTTTATGACGTTGTTAACGCTTTGTTCAGTGGACAGGGGACAACGGTGGACCGTCCACCGTAATGTCCATTGGGCCAATGCTTGTCACGTGGATGTTCATATGCCGCCTTGTTCGTATATTAGGTTGTCTCGCTTCGAAGACTTATGATGACGGGTTTCACTTAGTAGCAATGAAGCCCATGATATGCAATTATCAAAGCTGTTGGGAAAATATGTGTTCTTATGGCGCTTATAGCTGGGTAGCCAAGCAGCTGACAGTTGCTATTACTTTTTGCGGATTTACTATGACTCTACTGGAAGTTTAGGTTTAAGTTGTGTTTAGTTGTAGCATTACAATTATCCAAGTTGTTTTGTGTTTGTTTTTTTCAATCGAAGCAATGTTGTTTCACGACGTGTTTCATTAATTGTGTTTAGTTGCTCTCATCCTGTTCCCTCGCCATTTACCGGCCGTTTACCCTGCTGTGCTGTGCTGTGACTTTGTGAGACGCAATATATGCGAATGTGGCTTTCCCGAATGTTTTGATGAAATTGGTCAGCAATCGATACAATTATCATGTTGCAAAACCTGCCTCTTGTAAACGGTGTGCCAGTGCTCGGCTTTCCCTTCGCAGTGCCTTGAGGGTGGCGTCTGAACGCTCCCTTAGATTGCCCGGTCCACCCTGCAGGTATTCAAACAATAGTTCGCTACTGTTTGATTACCCCCACCGGCCACTGGCTCACTCCCCCCACCGCACGGCGTCACCTCCCCCCACCGGCCACTGGCTCACTCCCCCCACTCGGCCACTGGCTCACTCCCCCCACCGGCCCGCTGGCTTCTCACTCCCCCCCACCGGCCACTGGCTCGACTCCCCCCCACCGGCCACTGGCTCACTCCCCCACCGGCCAACTGGCTCACTGCCCCACCGGCCGCGCTCACTCACCCCACGGCCACTGGCTCATCCCACCCAACCGGTCTCACTGGCCATCTCCCCCACCGGCCACTGGCTCACTCCGCCCCACTGGCCACTGGCTCAACTCCCCCCACCGTGCACGGCCACTCCCCCACGCGGCCATCTTTGCTGCTCACTCCCCCCACCGGCCACTGGCTCCTCCCGCACCGGCCACTGGCTCCACTCCCCCACCACCGGCACTGGCTCACTCCGCCCCACCCGGCCACTGGCTCACTCCCCCACCGGCCACTGGCTCACTCCCCCACCGGCCGCTACTCCCCCACCAGCCACTGGCTCACTCCCCCCACCGGCCCTGGCTCATCCCCCAACGGCCCACTGGCTCACTCCCCCCACCGGCCGCTGGCTCACTCGGCTCCAGTGGGGGGCCTATAGGAAAGCGAAATGCCTTTCGCGTTCGTATTCGTTTGTTGATGATTCGTCCACGTAGTGGGTACCTTAACCTATTATGAATCCTGTACATTGTAGAAACAGGTGACAGACATATTTACTCATACACACTAGGAACGGTCACGGTCACGGTACAAACAGCGGGACATCCGATTGTCATTCATAGTGACGACCCATGGCTGGCAGGAATGGCCCGCGACTCCGCACCTTGATAATGTCCCGCTACCAAGCACACATACTGCAGTATCTTTGAGTGTCTTGCAGTGATGTGTGTTGAGGTTCGGACAGACGTCCAGTCGCTAGTTAAAGGGACACTGCCACCTTCCAAAAAGTTCTCAAATGTACGCCATTTGTGGCAAATATGAGTAATTGCTGCTGAGCACGATTAATGACATTCGTTTCTCACAAAACGTGCTCAATTCATAAAAAACATGTTTAATATTTTATCTGATGACGTCCATATGAAAGAATTTGGGAATAAAAAACTTCACGCTGCATAATATGACAATGTAATGGCTAATGTATTGCCAAACGTAAACAAGTCGCACTGGTCCCTTCAACATTTAGTAAAGAGAGACGACGTCATCGCATCAGGGTCCCAATTCAAATACATTGGGGACTGGGAATGTTACAGATGTCAAATCAAACTCGAATTTCTCTGTGATTCGACCTCAGTGGTTGTTTTAACTACTGCCACACATAATTTAAATGCCAAGCAGCCAAAATGGCTATCTCAACTCAAATATAATGTTAAGGTGGCAGTGTCCCTTTAAACGGTGTACTCACCGAGTCAAACCTAAACACCAACGCCCTCTATAACGATACACAACGCCTACTACAGCACACAAAGCTATAGGTGGCGCTAAGTCAGCGACAGATACAGCGCATGCCACTATTTTGTCAGATAATAATTGTTGGTCCACTGACCTGGGAATTCCAGTTATCGGATCAATGCTTTGCCTTTGGTAGTTAGCATAATTGTTTTTTGCCAGATCGTTGATAGGTTACGCGTAACGCATTGCAATACTCTTCTGAATAAATATGCCAATTATTTACTAACCACACCAACCTCCTGATGTATCATTGTATCATTACATTTATTGCCATGTATCATTGTAATGTATCATTACAAATTACAATGTATCATTACCAAGCATTCTTCAATATCAATCGTTATAACTCGTCTTCTCGTGACCATGCCTGATGTCTGTTTGTCTGTCTACTGATCTGATCTGATCTGATCTGACCTGACCTGAGCTGATATGACCTGCGCTGCTGCTGCCGCCAGGATCCTGGACGGTGTTCCTCAACACTGACCTGGGAGGCACCGTCTTCTGCAGCGTCACGTCTCTGAGCGCCTGATGTACAGGCAGCTGACACGCTACCAGCAGCACCACCTGCTGGTCTCTGGCCTACCAGCAGCACCACCTGCTGGTCTCTGGCCTACCAGCAGCGCCACCTGCTGGTCTCTGGCCTACCAGCAGTGCCACTTGCTGGTCTCTGGCCTACCAGCAGCGCCACCTGCTGGTCTCTGGCCTACCAGCAGCGCCACCTGCTGGTCTCTGGCCTACCAGCAGCACCACGTGCTGGTCTCTGGCCTACCAGCAGCGCCACCTGCTGGTCTCTGGCCTACCAGCAGCGCCACCTGCTGGTCTCTGGCCGAGACACCCGGCCGTCAGTGGTGACACCCGGCCGCGGCGCTGCCAGGCCGCCTTCAGCTGACGATGGTGACACGTCACAGAGGGGCGGCAGAGAGCGCCAGATTCCGTGAGTCGCCGCCGCCGGTACCCCGTGCCGGGAGAGGGACTGGGAGATCAGATAGCGATGTATCTGTCATCTAAAAAATGGGCCACCCTCGAAATAGTGGACCGAATTCGGTGAGTTTTAATATTTGGGTAGGTGGGGGCACCACTGCGACCAACGACCTGCTTTACTGGGGAGGCTAGATGAACCCTCATTCGTACCAGAGAGGCTGTACGGACCCTCCTCTGTACCAGAGAGGCTGAACGGACCTTCCTCTGTACCAGGGAGGCTGGACGGACCCTCCTCTGTACCAAGAGATGGCTGGGACGGACCCTCCTCTGTACCAGAGAGGCTGGACGGACCCTCCTCTGTACCAGAGAGGCTGGAACGGACCTCTACCTTCTTGTACCAGAGAGGGCTGGACGGACCCTCCTCTGTACCAGAGAGGGACTGTACGGACTCTCCTCTGTACCAGAGATGCTGCGACGAACCTTCCTCTGTACCAGGGAGGCCTGGACGGAACCCTCCTTCATGTACCAGAGAAGGCTGGACGGACTCATCTGTACCGAGATTGCTGACACTGAAACGTTCCTCTATGTACCCGAGAGACTGGACGGACCCTCTCATGTACCAGAGAGACTGGACGGACCTTCCTCCTGTACCAGAGATGCGGGACGGACCCTCCTCTGTACCGAGAGGCTGCGAACCCCTCCTCCGTGTACCAGGACGAGCTGGACGGACCCTCCTCTGTACCAGAGAGGCTAGACGGACCTCCTCCACAGTATACCCAGAGGGAGCTGGACGGGACCCTACCTCTGTACAGAGAGGCTGGACGGGGACCCCTCATCTGTACCAGAGAGACTGGACGCGAATCCTCCTCCGTGATACCAGAGAGGAGCTAGGCGGACCCTCCTCTGTACCTATAAGAACTGGCACGGACACACCATTCCCTCATGTACCAGAGAAGGCTGGACGGACCTCCTCTGTTACCAGAGAGGCCTGGAACGACCCTCCTTCTGTAACCAGAGATGCTGGACGGACCCATTCCTCTGTACCAGGAGAGGTGGACGGACCCCTACCTCTTGTAACCAGGAAGGCCATTATACAAACCCTCCTCTGTACCAGACGAGGCTGGACGGACCCCTCCTCTGTACCAGACCGAGGCTATACCGAAACCTCTCTGTTACCAAAGAGAGGCTGACACCCCTCCTCTAGTACCAGAGATGTGGGACGGACCTCCTCTGCTCCAGAGAGGCTGCGAACGGACCATCCTCTGTACCCAGAGGCTGGACGGACCCTACTCTGTCCAGTCGCAGGCGGACGGACCCTCCTCTCTGTACCAAGAGAGGCTATACGAACCCCTCGAATGTATCACCAGAGCTGGAGGACCCTCATTCTTGTTACCAGAGAGGCTGGAACCCGGCGACCCTCCTCTGTACCAGAGAAGGCTGAACGGACCCTTCCTCGATGGTACCATATAGAAGAGCTGTAACCGGACCATCCGTCTGTACCAAAGAGGTGGACGGACCTCCTCTGTACCAGAAGAGAACTGGACGACCCTCCTCTTGATAAACCACAGAGCCTGGAACGGACCCTCCTCATGTACCAGAGAGGCTGGAGCGGACCCTCCTCATGGCCAGAAGACTGAAGAAGCAGGACCCTCCTCTGTAAACGAGAAGGAGAAGGCTGGACGGACCATACTGCCATGAGACTAGGAGACGATCACTAGCCGAAGAAATGAAGTGAGGATTAAAGAGAACGAGAGAGAGAGAGAGAGAGAGAGAGAGACAGAGAGAGATAAGCTAACTGAGGTAGAGAGAATAGCATGTATTAAAAGACTAGAGCGAGACGTATTACATGTAAAAAACGATGAGAGGAGAGATAGAGATCACACGCACTGAGAAAGAAACGTAGAGTAGCGAGAGTAAGACATGATGCACCGTGACATCAGGAGAGACTAAGTGCCGTGAGCGTCTTCCTCTATATGAGTTACAACCTTATTGCTTAGCAGTGGTAGACCTGATCCATCATCTCCAACAATAATTAAACAATATAATCACCTATATTTATCTCGATTTAAAAAACCAACAAATCTGCTCAGCTTTATCAGCAAACCCATTGACGTCTAGTACACATACCATCACGTCGTCTTTGTTGGATCGCGCGCGTGGCTCTCTAGAGCATTGTGTGGAAGTCGATTCCATACCATTTCAATAGGCTGATTAATGTGTAAGTAAAGAGTTCACGCACTGGTCACCGATAAGCCAATCACTGGGCGATAGATAATCACCCCGTCATCGGCTCTGTGGCGCTGCCGTTCTCTAGTTTAGAGGATGATTCTAGTGTGTCCAAAGTCGTTAAGGGGAGATGAGTGAGGAACTAACTCCTAAAACGTATCAACCCAGATAGGCGGTAGCTCGCCTCATACAAAACAAGTGTCAGTGCACAAGTAACAGTAGTTTTCGTTGAAATTGTGAATTTCTAGTCAATATTGATGTCAGAATCAGTGGCGGATCCAGGGGGTGGGTTACCGGGCTTATATGACATCCCCTCTTTGGCCAATCAGGGGCACCACTGGCCTATCAGGGGCACCACTGGCCTATCAGGGGCACTACCGGTCTACCAGGGGCACCACTGGCCTATCAGGGGGCGACAGGGGCACCACTGGCATATCTTGGTCACCACTGGCCTATCAGGGGCACCACTGGCCTATCAGGGGCACCACTGTCATATCTTGGTCACCACTGGCCTATCAGGGGCACCACTGGCCTATGGCATATCTTGGTCACCACTGGCCTATCAGGGGCACCCTGGCATATCTTGGTCACCACTGGTGCCCGGCGGCGGTCCTTTATACCAGACCAGGGTCACCAGCGCAATGGCACTCTAAAACCAATTAACACTAGATAAAATGAGAATTATGTCTGACTGACCCTACCCTCCACCCCCTGGTCAACCAAGCATTTGGCTGTGGAGCGAAATGTGATTTGACGTCATTCGCCATCTCGACTCCTAGCAGGGTCTGTTAAAAAGTATACGAACCCTGTCTAGTGTAACTGTGTGGTGTGCACCTGCCTTGCCCCACACAACAGGCAGGGACACCTTTATTTAAAATCTGAGATGATTGAAACTCTGATTGAGGTTGATCATAACGTTTAAATGGAATGTAATAACCAGTAACCTCATACTAATTAAAATATATCAAATTACCCAAAAATTATATTGAATATAATTTTTGTCATTTGAAATATTTTAATTAGTATGAGGTTACTGGTTATTTTATTCCATTTAATCACCTTCATTGAACACACAATGCCAGGATCGTGACGTCACAGATCCACATAATTGTTTCGAGCCGACATACTGACCTCCGACTACCGCGGCTTCGCTCACTCGGCGCTGACGTCACGTCTGCGCCTCCCGTGTTCACAGGAGCTGATCGTGTCCACCTTCCTCAGCTGACGTGACGCCTGCGTCTCCCGTGTTCACAGGAGCTGATCGTGTCCACCTTCCTCGGCTGACGTGACGCCTGCGCCTCCCGTGTTCACAGAAGCTGATCGTGTCCACCTTCCTCGGCTGACGTGACGCCTGCGCCTCCCGTGTTCACAGGAGCTGATCGTGTCAACCTTCCTCAGGCTTGACGTGAACGCCTTGCGCCTCCCGTTGTTCACAGGGAGCTGATGTGTCACCTTCCTCAGCTACGTGACGCCTGCGTCTCCATGTTCACAAGCTGAATGTGTCCACCTTTCCTCAGCTGACGTGACGCCTTGCGCCGTCCCGTGTTGACAGGAAGCTGTCGTGGTCCACCTCCTCGGCTGACGTGACGCCTGCGCTTCCCGTGTTCGCGGACTGATCGTGTCCACCTTTCCTCGGCTGATCACGTGACGCACTGCCCTCCGTGTTCACAGGAAGCTGATCAGTGTCCACCTTCTCAGCTGACGTGACGCCTGCGCCTCCCGTGTTCACAGGAGCTGATCGTGTCCACCTTTCTCGTGAAGCTGTCTGGCGACGAGCTCAACAAGAAAGCCAACAACGAGGCTAAGAACGCCGCGCTCTCGTCGATCGTGAAGCTGCTGAAGGACTTGGCCGGCCGTGCGCCCGGACAGGAGGTCACGGTCAAGTCGCTGCTGGAGATGTTGCGGCTCAAGATGATACTCAGGTGAAGCTTGGCTGCCAGCAGCGTCCTCCGGGCGGCCAGACCCGTCCCGGTCAGTAGGGGACGGCGAGGGCCCTGATTGCTCTGTCAAAAGCGCAAGCGNGAGTTGATCGATCATCCAGTGGGTGATTTTCAAGTGCCTCTTCTGACTGGTATTTCACGGTTAAGAGTGGTTCAGTGGAGTTGAGATGAAGTGCGTGAGTTGGGCATTAGTTAACATTTGGTCGATGATTCAGAGCTGCTCATTTATTGTGTTCCCATAAGGCTGAGGCAATAGGCTGACTAGCATGGATCCGGTCCATTAAACTGGACAGATAAGACGCAGTCATCGGAAGTTCAGTACCATGCAGCTTGTTCGTGTTTCGTACAACGCACGGCAACGCTAGTCCATTCTGCAAGTTGTGCACAATATATGCAAACTGCAAGGTGGATACTCAAATCTGCAACTGCTGACAGAGACAACTTGAAGGAAGTGTGCGCCTTCTCACATCGGTCATGGGGAGTTGTTGACACTGGTCTATAGACTAGATTTGTATTAATTTAGGCATTACTTCATTTCTCCAGATTCTTTCTTAGTTGTTGAGATATTCCAAAGGCGCCAAAATCAGTATGGAATCACGCAATTGTCGGTAGGTGCCAGAGAGGCTTTCGCTAATAGAAGCATTGTCCCAACGTTTACACCGCTAGCATATATCGTTAGCGCTCGGGCCAATAGAAAACAGCTTGTGTGCGCTGATAGCAGCTGCCGAACAGAGCATCGGTCTCCATTTAACCCTCGCGGCGTAGGGGTCTCCAGCCGAACGCGCGGCGTAGGGGGGTAAATTTTACCACTCTCGTATCTTCCGAACCAATAACCGCAGCGAGACGCGCAAGGCGGCGATCGAATGCTCTCAATGAAACAAATCGAATGCATACCGAAATTTTTCAGATTAGGTCAAATGTCAGGTCACCGTCAGGTCATATGAAAAAAAAATCGAGTTCATTGAGTTAATGGTTCATACTTTCAATTCGAAACCTTTGATTAAGACTATCAACGCACAAAAAGCTCTCAAAGGTGTAATACATCTCCCGCATTAAGTAAAAATGAAATTGTGTGCAAAGGTCAAGGTCAATATCAGGTCACAAAAGGTCACTGTTACCAAAAGGTCAACGAAAGTCTTGTGACACATGTTATATGGGTTATTTTACACTTAAAATTCGATAGCAGCAGTCATTTTCACAACTTGATCACATAAAAGGTCAAGGTCAGGTCATCTAAGGTCAAAACTGGAAACTGACTAATATGAATAAACAAGGCATGTTTCTAGACCAGTTTTGTTGCATAAATACAGCAATGGCATTTATATATCTGCATCAGTTAAAAAAAAATGAGAAGAGAAAAATACATCATTAGCTACTTATGCTTGGGGAACAATCAGTCACTGAAAAATAAATATATTGTTTTGAAATTTGGTTGATATATTCCTTACATTTGATTCTCTCATATATATATTTCAGTTTTTCGAATACCTTGAAAGTTTTGATTTTGTGGAAATTTTTCAAAAAAAATCATTTTTTTTTTAATTTTGAGGGGTCAAAAACCATTTTTTGGAGAATCCGAGATTGCCATTTTGTAGAAAAATCAATTTAATCCCTTAGACAGTTTTACGCTTGCAATTTGCTATTAAACTATGTTTGCTACGATGCATCAAACATTTATCGTTTTTCCATCCAAAATGGCATGACATGACGTCATCAAAACGTCATTTTCTCCCAAAGTTCTGACTAATTTTAGATTTTTTAGGAAGACGTCAAATTGATGCTGCATAATGTACCAAAAAATCGACACGTTGCTATCTGCTACAGTTTTCAAGTTATTGAGAAAATCCGGGAAGGGTAATATTTACCCCCCCCTACGCCGCGCGCGTTAGCATTGCTCGTATAGGAAGTTCATGGTCTTAGGTAAGCCATTCTATAGATAACATCTTTGTAGTCTGTTAATATATTTTGACTAGTGGCGATCGTTTATGGATATTGAAGCAAAACAATATGGAAAACAGAATATAAGGAAAAAATCAACTTATGATGCTCCAGACGGGAATTTTATCGTATCCAATAATCAAACCAATAGCTTTGTACCGAAATAAAAATATGATTATCATTCCAAAAGAGTAGACACATTTCCTTTAATTGGCTGAAAACACAAGCCGAATATATTATCAAGTACCTATGTACCTACACACATACATGATAGTATTATGCTGTCAAAGAAGAACACCAAAAAGACATCATGCAATGCACGCAATACAGGATAAATCGAAGCCTCATGTCATACAGTTTATTGTAAAAATCCTGGAAAAAATCGAGGGTGTTTTGAGCACAAAGCAACGCCATCCAATTCTACCAAACTCCTAACGACAAGCCCGCATAGCAACCATATTGAGATAGGAATAGTGGACCCGGAATTTAGCAGAAAATAAATCATTTGACGTCTCATTACATCAATGTAGATGCCGTCCCACAGCGTCCCAGGAGATCAGAAACAGTTTCCACGCCGTCTCTGGGCATTCACTCGCTTCAGTGCGAGAGAAGTCTGATGATTGATTCATTATTGGGTTACAGTTGCCTGTTTGTGTGAATTACGGCCGTAAGCTGTGAATTCCTACTCTAATATCGCTTTAGTTCTCAGGCCGATAAATAGAAATTAAATCTTATCAGATGTTTCCTGCTTACTGAACGCATCAATTGTGCATTACAACGGCAACTAATTGATTCAGGGAATTCACATTTGGCCAGTCAAGCAGCAACTAAACATAAACGAAGAAACATAGTATAATGTTTGTCACCTTCAAAGCTGAAAGTAAGATTTTATTGAAATCAAACGCCAAAGAAGCCCATTGAATCACAAACTCATATATATAGTATATAGTCAGGTTTGGACTTTTTGCCACTTGCCGGTTTAAATCGGTATTTAGCGACAAAAAGTGTAAAAAACTTTGTTCTTAAAAAAAGTTTGCGAAAGAAGTAAGTATTCCTATGTTGTTGAATCAGGAATTGAAACTATTGCATTAAGCCTCGCCCTACGGGAGCTTTTCTCACCTTCGCCCTACGGGGGGTCCTAAAAAGACCCCTCTGCTAACTTCCAAACCAAGCAACATAGAGCAACGCGGTAAAATAAAAATAAATCGCGGCCTTAATTTAAGTGACCAGGCTGGCTGAGCAAGAGATTTGTCCTTCATTGGTGTGTGTGTGGGAGGGGGAGTAGGGGTCACTGAGTCTGGTAAGTCCAATGGCTAAGGTATTTTAGCCACACAATAAGGAAGTATAGTGTTGTGTTAAAAAACAGGCACGTCAACTGTTATTATGGAAAGATAGCAGAGCAGCTGGGCTGGGTTCTTGGGTTGAGAGCAGGCACGTAGCCAAGGGGGCGGCGGAGGCGGCCGCCCCCCCCCCTGGAGGTCTGGGGACCTCTTTTCGGCGCGCGCAAGCGCGCCGAAAATGGCCGACTTGACCGCGCGGAAGCGCGGTAACATGGATTAAGTCCTCGCGATGCGTGGTCTTGAACTGTTTTAGAGCATTCGGGTCTTTAGGGCCATATGGGCCCTCTCTGAAAGACCAAAGGGCCCTGTGACGTTCACAAGAGCCCAATGCATGTCAAGGGCCCTGGATCAAGCCAAAACGGGCCCCCAGAGCGGGTAAAGGACCCCTGTAACAAATCGAATGGGCCCTAGACATGACGAGAGGGCCCCGTGGGAAGGTCTAGCGGGCCCGGGATGGTCGAAAGCCTCCTGGAGCGGTTTCAAAGGGCCCCTGAACAATCGTGGAAACTGGCTCCTACCAGCACAGCAGGTGAAGGTCGAAGGGGCACCTGGACAGGTCGAGGGGCCCTGGCAGGTCGAAGGCCTGAGCGGGTCAGAGGGCCCCTGAACACATCGAATGGGCCTCTACGCCAGCACAGAGTGGCCCCCGGGGAAGGTCCGAGGACCCCCTGTGTCAAGGTCGTTATGCCCCTGGCAAGTTCGAGGCCCAATGGAGAGTTCGAGAGCGCCTGAAGCGGTAGAGGGCCTCCTGAACACGTGAATATGTGTGTCTCCCTAGCCAGCACAAGGGCCCCTGGGCGGTTAAGGGGCCCTGGGTAGGTCGGGAGGGACCCCCGCCTGCGGTCGGAGTGGCCCTGACGCATGTTCGGTATGCGAAAAAACAGCCAGCGCAGTTCTTTCTAGGTCAAGAAGGATCCCCGTGATGCATGTTGGAAGACCCTTAGCAGACAAGAGGGACCCTGAGAAGTCAAAAAGGTCTCCGGTAGTCCGAGGGTCCCCTGAAGCAGACAGAAAGACCCTGGTGGTCAGAAGGCCCATGACCAATGACCATGCCAAATTGGAATCCTACGAGAACGAAGGGAGTAAGAACATTTGATCCGCGTTCAACTGGCCCTTTTATACGATCAGAATACCCCCTCGATCCCCCCCCCCCCCGCTGGCGAAATCTGGCTGCCACGTTCTGGTAGAGAACTTTTGAGTTCGCGCACCCCGGACGAAATCCTGGCTACTTTAAATCGCCGGGAATCGGCCCTCTCGAGGCGCCCCCGGCAAATCTCTGACTATGTGCATGTTACAGATCCTTTGGAAGGCGCCCTCTGGACGAATCTGGCTACGTGCCTGTTTAATGGGTCCTTTGAGGTCCTGAGGTCCTGGTCCAGCACATTCTCCATCAAAGTTTTATTCTTCAAATCACAAAATAAAAAATAATAACAAAATCACAAAATAAAGTGGCTGAAATCCTGAGAGTTTTTCAAACCCTTTTTTTTTTTATTTGGGGCGAGGGTGGGGGCCTTCACGCTCGGAAGGGCTTTGAGGCGCACTCCCCACCCTCCTGGACGAAATCCTGGCTACGTGCCTGGTTGAGAGATGGCAACTTGAGTTGCATCAACATGGTAATTGTTGTGCCTGCTGCCATTTAAACACATATATTCTGAAAAATACTGTTGTTTCCTATATGACTACGAAAAAACAAAACAAGCCCTAATCGGCTCAATTCCATTGTTTTGGTTCAGTTTTGTCTCATTGGAGTTTTTGCCACTTTTTGCCACCAGGGTCTTTTGTTGGCTGGTTTTAACCGGTAAAAACCTGTGGCGAAAACCACTTTTTGCCACCCCTGTCAGCCCTGGTACTAGTTGACCCAGCCCACAAAGTAAATCCACTGGCAGACCGCCGCGCCGGTCGGCCCTCCTTGGCCAGCGTGCCGCAGTGTGTATCTGACGTCTCCCGCGCTGAATGATTGCGCCGGCTGAGCCGATGGACGTGCCTGTAGCACGGCGCGCCACATCAGCCAGCTTCCGGTGGCTAGTCACCCTTACACCGGCCCCGAGGGCCACCTGCGGAGCTGGCGTCAACCGGCCCCACAGAGGTGCAAATGGCGTGAGATTTCACTTCCGGCATGGCCCACTGTGACAGCGTGAAGAGAAATCGCGCGGATCCAGCGGCGCGGGCATAAAGCCGTTAAAGCCAGCAGCTGAACAAAACCGAGTAAGATTACAGAACTTAATTAAGCGTTTTCACAGGTTCAGTAGAAAGTGGTTCAGGAATCAGACTTATTCCTTTTCGAATATTGACAAGCACGCACTGACACTGTACTGTATTCCTTTTTGTGTTATTTATGGAAGATGCAGTCAGGATTTCGTGGCTGCGGGTCAAAATGTGAATTATGCGTCTCTAGCATGCAGTTGGCAGCATACTGCACCTCTAATGTAACGTCAGGAATTGCTGTTCATCCGGCAATGACTGCAGGCTCCATCTCTGCACCTCTATTCTGGAGTCAGCAGTGCACAGTGCACGTGCATGCTGCCATGACTACGGGCTCCATCTCTGCACCTCTAATCTGGAGTCGGCAGTGCACTGCACGTGCACGCTGCCCCGACTACGGACTCCACCCACCTCTATGTCTGCAGTCGGCAGTGCACTGCACGTGCATTCGCTGCCGTGCCGCGGTCGTAAGAGATATACACCGCCGTTCTATGTGCTGCACGGCCACAGTAAGTCGCAGCCCGTCCGACGCTCTGCGTGATCAGGATTGGTGACGTGGCAGTTCTGTCTGGGGTTGAGCAGACCAACGTGCGGGTCACTGTTGTGATCTGAAGTGGGATGGTGCTGTGCTATTCGAAGATAAGTCTTTATGCTACAATGAGTTTGTATTTACGCCTTCGGTGCTGGTCTTTTCAGACTTGAACTGCCAGGTGTAAAACTTGATATTGATTGGTAACTTCTTCATAGACGTTAAGTACACCAATGAAATGTAGTATGATTTCAGTGTTAATCTGAGCATTACTGTAATTAATAGTGAGGAAAATGCATAATCATATGTGCATAATTGGTGTATTAAAAATGCGGAAAAAGTGTCAAAAATGTATTTTCGCCTTCCTCAGAGTCCACTGAAAAAGGCTCATTTGTCCACATATCATGAGCTTTAATATAAATTCTCTCACTTTTCATTAAGCAAATTCAGCTGCAGTTTACACTTCAAGGGTTCCCAGCGAGCAGAACACAGCGGAATAGATAACAGCATTGTCGATTTCGTACCCATGTTAGGCGCCGCTGAAGTCATAGCAATGTTTCAGACACACGTGCATTATATCTCCGCACGAGTAGGCCGAGACTCCGGGTATGTCCCAGGCGACACGCTGTCAGTTACACCTCTCCCTAATTAATCATAAACCATCACTCTTCCGAGATGACGACATTCCTATTTCCTACTAGAGCTGATGCAACTCACGTCGCGAAGCACGGCCGACTGACAGCAGGTCAACAACTTCAAACACCCCCGCCGCTTACCGAGGCTTACAAACACCTCAACATAGTCGCAACTCATGGCATTGGGCTTCTGCCGTCATGTACTCTGACCACAAACGGCGGCTTAGGGCGGCCGGTGGCTAACTTCCGCGCTCGTGCGGGCATCGTTAGCCGGCACAGGTGCCCACGGTGGCAGCGCGTGTAGGAAGGAGATATGACCTGTCCGGGGCTCCATGTGGGCTCAGACGGGTGTTGACCGTTGAGGCTGGGGGGCCTGATTAAGGGTGGCTGTCATTCGATTCGTTCACGTCAGCTTTGTGCGCCTGTATACCAGCCAATGGGAGTTATCGTTGACGGTCACGATCTGTTCTAGGCATGACTCTGCCGTGCTGAATTGGCTCATGCAGTGGTCCGTAACAAGATCATGACGTCGGCACTCGCTTTATCATTTAGACGGAACATTTCGCAGAGCACATTTGTCCACGAGGGACGATTAATTCGGTATTGAGTATGCTGTCCTTTGCCCATTCATATCGATGACAGCCTATATGGCAATGGTAATGGTAATGGTAATGGTAATATGGCAATGGTAATGAACGGAACTGTCTGCCACTACTGATCACCTTACGGCATAATTTACCCAGAGATAAATGTGTCTCATTTATCTTACGGACGCAGTGCAGCAATTGTTGACACATTATATATCAGCGCAGCCACGCTCATTAATTCTCAGATAGAATGATAGGCAGTCAGTTAAGACGAGATCTGACAACTATGTTTAACTATTACGATACTATTACAAGCAAATATAACTTAATAATTAAAAAAGCCTCTCTGTCTGTCTGTTCGTCCACATTCATTTTTTTTCCTTATTAATTTCATAAATGCGAAATGGTATGTAGTTTAGACACATAAGCATAGAATAGTATCTAAGAAATTCATTTTGAACACGCATGTCAACATGCTTGTGTATTTATGTGTTTCATACATTTCCCAACATCAAACGGTTATCCTACAAGTTAAGATATTGTCTGTATTAGGAAAAAATGGCTCGACACAATTTCTCACCTATAATACCGCCATCTGACAAGCGGAACTTCAATACACGCAGCCAGCGAGGTGAATTATGCAAATATGCTATAGGAATATGCTATACCTATAGGTGACGCTGCATGTGCACATTAACCACAGTTAGGGCGGTAAACGTAGAAGATATAGCCGTTCGCACCGATTGAAAAGTCTTCAAGTCACAAACCACGATCCTTGACAGGTGGGTACCTCCGTAGCATGACGGGTAAAAAACGTAAAAATGCAGTCTGTATGCATAGATCGTCCAGCGGAGCGGACGGGTTAGGGCTAGTATACAGTATACACTATATAGGCAACATACAAATAAAGTACAAACACATTTTTCAAATAAACACGGAAGGGACTGAATCTGGAAGCGAAACGGGAGGACAAACTCCCAACATAATTCACAGTCCTGTGACAAATCGGATGAGCTCCTGTGTGGGCCGGCAGCCTCCCACGGCGTTGGAGGATTGGTCCGGCCCAAATTCGGCCGGCGGACCACCTGCAGGCCGGCCATGGACCGCAGTCAGCCACCTCCGCACCGTCATTTGCTATCCGGAGGATGATGTCACCACAGTGCCCAGTGGTGTGACATCACTGCAACACGGAGCGGTCACAGTGGTGTGACATCACTGCGACACGGAGCGGTCACAGCGGTGTGACATCACTGCGACATGGAGCGGTCACAGTGGTGTGACATCACTGCGACACGGAGCCGTCACAGTGGTGTGACATCACTGCAACACGGAGCGGTCACAGTGGTGTGACATCACTGCGACACGGAGCGGTCACAGTGGTGTGACATCACTGCAACACGGAGCGGTCACAGTGGTGTGACATCACTGCGACATGGAGCGGTTCGGTCGGAAGTTAACGGTAAGCGCCGATGCTTGTCCATAAGTCATAGAAAACAATATCTTTAAGCACTGTTTACTTTTGAAAGTCCTAATATATTGACGTTTTTATTCTAGATAATACACTGGTCCATCCCCATTGATGTGTTGTCACATAAACATTTTTACATCAATAGGCTGGCTCGTGCACAGTAAGAGTAATTGTATTCTGAGTTATTCTACAGCTTCATTGGATTAATATTCCCATGAAACAGGAGACAACTGATCATGGCTTATCGACACCACACACCCTACATGACAGCCCAGTCCCGGTGACGTGCGAGAACACGGCCAATCTGGACTTAACGAAATGGCGGACCTGACGTCAACACCTGATCGGCCTATTGGTCCTGACCTATCTGACCAGTGACGAGCTCAGACCTGATCGAATTGTCACAGGCACACCAGCCGCTAGTCTCTGAGCAGCTTGGTCTTTGTTTCTGGCTTCTGCCCAACAGCCCAGCAGCTTGATAGCTCAGTAGCTCAGCAGCTCAAGATACTCCCGCTGAGCTGGCTGAGTCTGAGCTGTGGCCGAGCTGTGGCAGCTCCGCCATCGGACTGTCCTCTTTTGGCGTCGCCCATCGGTCTCCGTTTTTTGTCGCCCATCAAGTGCTACTGTGCGCGTCCGCCATTCAGTGCTCCCTCTGGCGCTCGCAATCAGTGCTCCTTCTTGAGTCGCCAATAGTTGCTCCTTGGCGTGCATCAGTGCTCATTCTGGCCGTCGCCATCGGTGCTCCTCTGGCGTCGCCATCAGTGCTCCTCTGGCGTCGCCATCAGCTGCTCCTCTGGCGTCGCCATCGGTGCTCATCTGGCGTCGCCATCAGTGCTCCTCTGGCGTCGCCATCAGTGCTCCTCTGGCGTCACCATCGGCTGCTCCTCTGGCGTCGCCATCAGTGCTCCTCTGGCGTCGCCATCGGCGCTCCTCTGGCGTCGCCATCAGTGCTCCTCTGGCGTCGCCATCAGCAGCTGTCCCCACTGCGCTGCTCCTTTCTCACTTGTCATGCATTGACAGCGCGCGAGAACCGTCGCTTATCGTCCGGCAGCCGTCTCAGCGACCGTCGGCGACTGTAGGAGCGACCGTCGGCGATTGCAGGGACGACCGTCTGCGGCTATAGGAGCGACCGTCTGCGACTATAGGAGCGACCGTCTGCGACTGTAGGAGCGACCGTCGGCGACTGCAGGGACGACCGTCGGCGACTGTAGGAGCGACCGTCGGCGACTGTAGAAGCAACCGTCAGCGACTATAGGAGCGACCGTCGGCGACTGTAGGTTGCGACCGTCTGCGAACAGTCGGCTGTGGGGCGGGCCGCCCGGGACCGGGCATGCGACCCACTCGGCAGCGGGCTGGTTCGGCCAAGGTCGTCCAAGTGACGGGCAGCCCAGAAAGAATGCGGTCGTCCGCGCGCGCGAGCCATGAGCTGCCGCCATTGGCTGAAGTGTCACACCTGTTGGCTGGCTGCGAAGTGTCGCTCTGGCTGCGGCCTGCGACGAGTCTGCCGCGGACGGTCGACCGCGGCGAGCACTGGCGCGACCGCGGCGAGCACTGGTGCGATTGCGGCAAACTGGCGCTCTAACGGCCCGCAGGCAAGGTCATGGGAGGGTATGGAGGACAGGAAGCTTCATTGGACTTAGGCTGTGTTGATGAGTGCTGTTGATATTGCGTGATTTGCGCACTGGTCGGATTGGATAGTGTTTGACAGTGACGAGAGTTCGCACAAACGCTTCAATCAATCGTGTCGGACTAGTTCGTTACAAAGTGCAAGCTTGCACGGTAATGGTTGACATGCATGTAGTCAGGATTTTTCTCAGGGGAGGGGGCACGTCGGAAAAATGCTCCTCAGCCATATGCTGCTGACCGGAGGGGGTGGGGCCGGGTTGTCAGAGAATCCCATTCTATCTAGTGTGAATTTATTTTGCTCGAGGAGGGGCATGGTGTACGTCCCTGATGTATGTGATTGTGAACGCCAGTGAGGTATTCAGCAATCACAATATCCATCACAACAGCTCCATTCCCCATGTTAAAGGGAATGTTTCACCTTTGTATTGGTTTTGAACTGAGATATCTACTATCTATTGCTGTTTTTGAAAAGTATAAATTTATCAAGCCATTTCCCAAAAAATAATCATTTGTAACCCGGCATTGGTTGGGATATCAGCCGAACACCATTGGCTGGGGGGCGTTTTCGCCCCCCTCTCGTTGCCTTCCGAACAAACAACCGCAGCGAGACGCGCAAGACGGCAATCGAAAGCTCTCAATGAGACCCATCTAAAGCACTCATTACATTTTCCAAATAAGGTCACATGTCATGTCAAAGTCAGGTTAACCCTATTCCCTGCGGGCGACCAGAATTACGTTAACCTGCGAGGGGGCAGATTCTGCCCCCCCCCCCCGAGATCTCGATAACCGCTCGGCCGATTTTGATGGGACGAACACCATTTGAATATTTGGGACATCTTTCTTTTTGGACCTCAAAACTGCCTTTTTGTTCAAAAATGGGGGCAGGGGAAAAAATGGGTGTTTCTTGAAAGGTCATTGAGGCGCATGTGATTTGACTGATTTTCGTGCAAGAAACGTTTTTGAGCTTACAATGTCATGGTCTTCAATGTGTGAAAGGGACAAGTACAAAAATTAAAAATAATGGGCGTACTCTGGGATAAAAAATGGGGGGGATTTTTGAATAAAAAATATGTGCTTTTTCTGAGTGATTGAGACGTAGGAACGTCACATGTGAGATTTGTTGCTGTAATTTGTTATATGTGACAAATAGTGCATAAGCGGATTCAGGTAAACAACGTGGGGGAGGGGGGGCGCCATGTGCGTAACGCCTTTTATCATCTTGCTTATTTGAAGTTGGGCCTAAATTGACGGAGAATATCGCCTCCCATTTTATGTACCTGAGTGTGCCTCTGCCCCAAAATATGTATTATCCTATTTTGTATGATGTTTAAAGCAGTGACTTAGTTTCTGACGCTTGTATTCCACCGCAAACTACGAAGGAAGTATGCGCCGCACAACCGCATTAGTAACGACCTCACAAAAACATGACCCTGGAGCCGCCTCTGTTGGGCCGATTAAAAAAATGACAGAACACGCGTCATTCATATTTAGGAAAAGTCCGAAGGTTTCAAGACGATAGACTTAACGGTTCAGAAGCGGCGTGCGAAAAACTAGGGGGGGGGGCAGAATCTCCCCCCGCAGGGAATAGGGTTAAAGGTTAGATGTTTGAGTTTTGGAGTCATACTTTCCATCCAAAGCCTTAGGTTGAGACTATTACCGCACCAAGTGCTCTCAAGCATGGCCGTCGCCACGAATTTTTGAGTGGGGGGGGGGTTATGGGGGACCCATAAGTCCATATTTTCAAGTCTATGTATAGGTCGCTGGCGAACTCTATCGGCAGCTAGACGCCAAACTATCATAAGTATGGTGAAACAGATTTCAGCACGTTAATCTACACCTCAAACTCTATTTGGATACCGATTTTCATGGAAATCAAAGGGGTCTACCAAATCTCGAATCTGTTGCTGGCAAACTCTATTTGGCGGCTAGACGCCAAACAATCATATGTATGGTTAAACGGATATCACCATGTTAATCTACTCCAAGGCCGTATAAGAGAATCTACACATGGAACTCTATATGGACACCGATTTTCATGGAAATATAAGGGGTCCGCCAAATCTCGAATCTGTCGCTGGCGAACGCTATTGGCGTCTAGTTGCCCAACTATAATATGCAGGATAAAACGGATTATACCTTGTTAATCAGAATAGTGCTATGGTCGATAACATCAAAACACCGTCTCAAATCTAATAGGGCTAGTAAATAAATTTTTGATCTATCCATTCCCTTAATAATTTCGTCAGTCATGGTAAGGAGCGCTATAGAAGTGGAATGGTTCTAAAGGAATCCATGTTGATCGTTACTAAACAGAAATTGGTCCTTCATATATGTTGTAAGTTGAATATGCACGATTTTCTCAATGATTTTGGAAATTGAACTCACAATTGTGATGGGTCTGAAATTTGTTGGATCCGAAGGGTCATTCCTTTTATACAGCGGGAGAACTTCCGCCCTCTTTCCAGCTTTCTGAACGTTTTCCGTACGATACTGTGTTGATTATTCGGAGCAAATACCTCCCACAATGCAAAAACTTATCTTCCAAAATTTGAGCGGAACGTCTCCAATCAATACAATAATTTTTTATTTGGAATGGCGAAGATGACGTTTTTAAAGGGAGTATGCCTACTCTTTTGAAATGTCAAATATATTTTTATTACGGTAAGAAGCTATTACTTTGATTATTGGTTTCGATAAAATTCACGTCTGGAAATTTGTACTTATATTCTGTTTTGCATTTGTTTTGTTTCAAAACTCATAAACGATCGTCACTAAAACAGAGTAGCGAAGATGTTACCTATTAATGGCGCACTGGCCAGAGCTAAACATTTATATGCTAGCGTTGTAATTAAGGAGCAATGCTTCTAGGCGAAAGCTCTCTGGCGGACTATTGATAATTAATCTACTGCCAGTATGTGATTGGCGACTTTGGAAATCTCGCCAAACTAAAGTGATTCTTGCGGAATATTGAAGTACATGGCTAATTCAGCAAAATATGTTCTACAGCTTAGTGACAACAACTCCACATGACCAATGTGAGTAGGCACCACTCCTTAAGTTGATCCAATGTCCACCGGAGTCAGTGTCGAGCGCGCCAGCGTTAACATTCGAGGCAGGCGCACGTTCATTGGCTCCATACCGGAGAGGAAAAAAAACGCCGAAACTGGGCACATAACGCTCTCCCTCGTTCGCGCGCCTATGGAACGAAGGTAATCATACCTAGTTCGTCTGTAGTTACAATTTTCTGGTTAACACGGTGACCACGTTTTCGGTGCAATTACACGGGGTTTTCAGCTGCGTGAAAAAAGACGCCGGCGACGATTGGCGACTTTCTGCTTATGCTGTCTCGCATATCCCTTCTGATTTGGGCCCTTTTTTGGCCTGAACATTGACGGGACTTTATAAGTCATATAATATCCCCCAATAGTTTTCGCTTACCGTTCTTTCATCCATTCAACTCTAAAGTTTCGTCAGATACCGGTGGGGGTGAAGGGTTATGAACTTTAAACCTGCGCAAAGGGGCGTGCTCATTCAAAATTTAGCATCATTACGGAAGAGAAAGAATGCCATTGCTGCTCGCAAGAGTCGCTACTGCGCACAACATAGCTCCAATCAGTGAGCCTCAAATTATCCAGAAATGCACGGGCATCAAAAGTGCGCCAGTTACGTGCAGTGCGATAGGAGGTGCAACTTTTTCCCGCGGGACGGTGGTTGACACAGACAACACGGCTTATGGTGAGCATGATAATCCACACATCTCGACATGACATCTGGTGGCTTGGTTGCACACAGAGCGCATCAGACAGCATGATCACATCAAGAATCGACTGAGTTTCTCCACGAATAAGTTAGCTCATTATCGGCAATGCAAGCCATATTTTCTTCCAGTTCAACTAAGCGCGAATGAGCCACTGGCGTTCGTTCTAGCGTCGAGTTCATTGTCGCCCTGCCAGGATGATCCGATTCGAGGGATGACTGCGATGAGAGATTGAAGCTCCTCTTTCTAGATGGCTTAAATCAGAGTGAATTTGTCCGGGACTGTAGCGGTGGACGATTATAGACCACCCAGTAATGCTGATCCTTTTCTTGTCCAGTTTTATCTTGAGCCATAATGGTTCTAGGTGCGAGTCCCCTGACGATGATTTTGTTTTTTCATAAGTTCGGCCTGAATCTCTTCTCTGATTATAGATTTGCCACGCATCTCCTGATTTTTTCCTGCCAATAACCCGATCTCTCCTGAAGAGCCGGTAGCCAGGGACTTGGAGAACATTATCAGGTGTTGATTTCTTCAGATTTGTCTCAGTAAAGCAAACTATGTCGGGTGATTTTGGTGAAGATCCACTCTAATATCTGGTAGTTTGGATGGTAACGTGCCAATGTTCTGTAGTTCGATTTTGATATTGTTGATTTGGTCGGGTAGATGCTCCCTGGCCGGAAGATTGGCATCTCCACCATCGGAATGTCCGGACCGACCCGGTCTGCCTTGATGTCCAGTCTCGTAGGCCGGCTCAGGACACCGCGGCGTTTGACAGCGGGATTGGTGCCTTCTCCACCCCACTCACCCTCCGCCACAGCTGACCGCGGCTTGGCTGTGGGCCGGTGGCCGATATTCTGAAAAATTGGAGCTTTTACAGGTCAGAACTGGATGGTTTGAAAGCTATCTTGAGGGTCATGCTCAAAGGGTGCGCGTGGGGAGTGCTTATCCAAGTCATTACCAATCTCAATAGGATGCTTCCAGTGTACAGTTTTAGGAAGTTTGTTGTTTAACATTTTAAGTAACGACATTGCATCTTACATAGTACATACCGTCTTCTATTAACGGATTTCACGTCACTTTCATTAGATATGCAGACGACACACAGTTAGCTTTTACCGGACCACGAGACCAAATACGAGACATGGAGAAAGCCATGGAGCACGTTCTAGGAATTTTGAAGCAACTGGTTTTTTGCAAAACGGTATGATGCTTAATGCAGCTAAAAACAGAACTTATGGTATGTGGTTGACAGCGCGTCAGATTGCTCGGATAGCGAATTATGCCAAAAGGTGAGATTTATTGGGTGAGGATCTGTTGTGCGCGGAAAGTGTTAAGAATTTAGGTGTGATTATGGACTCAACACTGTCGTCCTCACGTGAAACATGTCATAAATCGTTGTTTTGGCATCCTTATCGGAATCCTCCATGCCAAGCATGTTCTGCCAGCATCTGTCCTGCCCCGTATAGTGGATTCTCTTGTAATCTCTCGCCAGTGGCGAATTTAGAAATCCGCCAAGGGGGGGGGGCAAGCCCTCAAGGGGCGCCAAAACCACTCATGAGGGCGCCGTCAGCAAAAAACAATGCTGAGCGGGGGGGAAGGCTCCGATAAATTTCCGAGGGCGCCTATGATTTACCAATTTGGTACTTGTCACTCCCAAGTATACCCTTTAAAGGCGCCCTCCGAGTCCAATTTACCTCTGAAGGCGCCCTCCCAAATATCTCCGAAAGCCCCTACGAACATTCTCCGAAGGCGCTCTCTTCAAAATAGCTCGAGAGACAACCCTCTGTGAGACCGGAGGCGCCCCCGGCCTCACACTCAAGCGAACCAACGCCTTTGAGGAGCTATAGGGAGGGCGCCCTCGGGCGCTCGGTAATGTTTTCTGAGCGGTTGATTTGGACTTCATGTGAGAGGCGCCTTACGGAGGTTGAATCGCATCTTAGGGCCTTGGAGGTATGTGGGAATGGCGTCTTCAGAGATGTACGGAGGGCGCCTTCATACGCCTTCTCGTATATGTATCGGATCGAAGGAGAACAAACCACCGTACGTGTATACGAGGGACGCCTTTGCAGGGTATGTGAGGGCGCCATCGGAGACGTATGGAGGGCGTCTTTGGGGCCTGCAGAGTGTATAATTTTTGGGAGAGCGTTTTCAAATGTGCATTGGGGCGCTTTGGGAGGTATGTAGAGGGCGCCTTCATGTGGTATCGGATGGCACCTTGGGGATGTGTAGGGAGGGCGCCTTTGGAGGTATGTTTGAGGGCGCCTTCAGTAGTTTATCAAAAGGTGCCTGTGAAAGCATGTTAGAAAAGCGTAATAGGTGTATTAAAGGTCGGCCCTTTGGAGCTATGTGGGACGGCGCCTCTGGAAAAGCATTTGGGAGGCGCTTTGGAAGGAATGTGGCGAGGGCACCTTCGGTTGTACGGAGCGCGCTCGCATTCAGTGAACGCGCTCATATTCAGCCGGAGCGCGCCTCACATTCGGCGGGAGGGCGCCTTCGGCGCCTTTACTGAATGTGGAGGCGCATTTCATGAACCGAAGGCGCCTTTCGGCGCCTTCAGTGCATGCAGGGCGCCTTCGGTCCATGGAGGGCGCCTTACGGGGCGCCCGAAGGCGCCGGGGGGGCATGGTGCGGTGAACCCCCCGTAAATTAGACGCACACTTGTCTCTCGCATGTAGATATTGTACACAAGTATATGGCTAGTGCTTTGCCAACAAGCGTAATCAAGAACTTTCTAAATAGAAGTGCCGCTTTCAACTTTGCTGCAAGAGTCATCTCTGGTCGCCGGAAATATGATCATGTCTCAGATGTCCTGAAGGATTTAGGCTGGCTCACTATTCCGAAACTGATCGACTATTTTGATTTATGTATGATGCACAAGATTGTATCACTGAGCCTGCCGACCGGACTGCGTCAAAGTCTGTTATTTAACTATCAATCTGGCATGCGAAAAACGCAACAATCACCTCACCTATCGCTTGTCCGTCCTCACAACAATCATGGAAAGCGCACCTTCATATATACCGTGCATCCAAACTGTACAATCGCTATGCCATTGATAATCATCTACATCGTCATAGTGTGTACGTTTAAACGTTATATTATAAAAATGTTGACTGAAGCTCCTTGATCTAATGACGCTGCTTCTTAACACCTTTACGACGCAAATGTTGTGTTTCACCAATGTATGACGAAGGTATTAAAATAGCCCTATCGTGTGGAAGTACCTGATGACGTGAAATAAATAAATAATAAATAAATAATCTTCACCTAAAACTCTATTTGGACACCGGTTTTCGTTAAAATTAAAGGGCTCCGCTAAACCTCGAATTTGTCGCTGGTGAACTCTTTTTGGCGTCTTGAGGTCAAACTATCATATGTACTTGAGGCCAAACTATCATATTTAGGGTGAAACGGATTTCACCATGTTGATCTACGTGCTCTGTTCTTTATGTAAGTAGAGTTGTTGATGATCCTAAAGGGGTCCGCGAATCTGTGTCGCTGAATGTAAAAGTCAATATTTCGCTGTCTTTACACACGTTTCAAATGCTTCCAAATAAAAACAAAAGCAAGTCAGCAGAATAAAGGACACACCCGCAGGGGCGAAACTAACCGTGTTTTTTTGGGGTAAGGGGGGGAAATCTAGTTGACAAATTTCAAAAAGTTGAAGAAGCTTTAAATGTTATGAATAAATAGAAGCTAAAAATGTTATTAATAAAATTCATCGTTGCGACGAACCAAAAAATATGACAATAGCCGTTTTCACGATGGCTTATTGTTGCGCGAAATGTTTTAAAACATTTCGCAAAAATAGCTTCATTCGTTGAAAACGGCTTAAAGGGTACGTTTATACGATGGTCACCGATTGTGACGACGTCGAAGTGGCGTGGAAAATTTTGATTTTGAGCGTGGAAAATGAAATTGTTATATGCTTGCCAATACCAAGAAAACCGTGAGTGGAGCCAAGCCTCAGGTAACCCCTTACCAGGTCGCACATTTCGGTATGATGCAAAACATTGGTCCCTGGGGCCAGCAATTACCGCCAAGGAGAGCCTTTGCCAGACACCTATGCAATTAATTTCCCCATTTTCCAAATTTGTTTAATTGCGAAACTTGTGTCATGCTCACGGATACAGTTTCCTATTCAAATGATGGGGCCACAGTCCCACCAACTTTCCGCTTTGCCCCATTAACTTTTGACAGATTTTTAAGTGGCCTGGCGTAAAAATGACCGTTTTTCATTTCAACTATGCAAAGCAACCAGGCATGTAATATTTCGCCCTACAAACGTTTAACACCACTTGTGGTCATAACTCGAAGCGGCGCGAAATTTTTCCGTTTTGTAGGTACTGTGAATAGCTGGATTTTACTGCTGCAAAGGCAATTTTTACGATAAATTTGCAGAGGCCGGACGCTTATTGTACCGTTTTTGTATGGGGGGAGGGAAATCGTAGTTTCGATACCTTTGGGGGACATGGCCCCTTGGCTCCCGCTGGATCCGCCCCAGCACACCCGGGATATGACATTCTTTGATCTTTCTGTTATACAAAGCAAAACCACAGATGCATCCAATTTGTGTCGTTCCAAAAATGCTGTCCGCATCGTTTTGAACGATGACACAAATATGTTGCAAATCGTGTAGATTATTAGCCAAAATATAAGGTTTGGATCGCAGTTCTAGCGGGGGCCAGCATCCCCACATTTTCAGAGTGGGGGCCGGGCCCCTGCTGCCCCCCCGGTGGCGACGCCCCTATTTTCAAGGCATCTCCCGTATAAGCAACAGTGAAATTATATGCAAAGATCAAGGTCAAGATCAGATCAAATCCGATTATTATTGGCAATAGGTCATTCGACAATTATATTAAGGGTTATCTTTTACATATAATTCGATTGAAGCAGTCATTGAGACACCTGGCCCCATATAAGGTCAAGGTCAGGTAATTTAAGGTCAAAATTTGACGTGGATAAATATAAAATCAAAAGACAAGTTTCAAATCAGTTTTATTTCAGAAATGCAGTGGTGCCATTTATTTTTCTGTATCTGGTATAAAAGACCAAAAACGTACTTTCAAAAAGTGACATTATGAGCTACTCATACTTCGGGAGCCATTAGCCATTCAAAAATACAGATATTGGCTTGCAATTTAGTTTGTGTATTGGAAATATTTGGTTCTCTTGCATACATTCCATGTTAAAATATGATGGCATTTTCCCAAAAAGATGTTTTTTATAATTTTTGGGAGTCGAAAAAAAATTGCAAACATCCGAGATAAACATTTTAACCTCTTTATATTTGCTATGTTTTGACGTTTGTATTGCATATGTCTTCATGAAAGGCCTTTGTACAGCATGTTAGAGTTAAGCTGATATTTACGTCAAAGTTGTGTGTAGTGACGTCACTAAATTAAATATAGCTCGACAAAATTTCGAAGATTTGTCTTTATTATTTTTGCACTAAAGACGTCAAATTGATGTAGAAGAAGGTACCCGAAGTTCGCATTGGTAGCATTGTTCCTTTTTGAGCTATTCTGAAAATCCCTGAGGGGTGACGTTTTTCGCCCCCCCCCCCAATGGTGGGTTATGCAATTTAATTTTTAATTTGCAAAAAGGGGTATATGCAAGTCTAACCGCTGATTGGTGAGAGTCGCTTCAAGATTGTTGGTCTTTGATAAAAACAACTTGCATTTATCCAACCTTGGCTGGATTGTTCACTGCGAGTACGGTAGAAGGACTTGTTTGTATTCAAGTCGCCAAATTTGTCTAAAAAGAATGCGCCATATCTTTTTACAACGAAAAGTTTTGTGTAACTCTCTATAGCTTAATAATGACGTCATTGTCTCAAATTTATTTGTGATAAAGTTAACTGAATTTTCAAGAAAAAATATCCCCATCGTTTCCAGCAGCACTTATTTCATATTTGTGCATACAGCTGGCGCACCTATATTTGACAACTTTCAGAAAGATGGCACATTCCCTTTCAAGGAGACGGACACCAAGGACGCGTCATGGCCATGATCACACGGGCAGAGACAGTGCTTGAAGCTTGGTTTCACTGAGTGTCTGGAACGTCTCGAAACGTCTCTGAAACGGAACAGAATGCCTTCAGGCCACAGCTTCAGACAGTTAACGCGCAGCTGGCTACCAATTAAGTGACCTAAATCCAATTAGAATACAATTTCGCAACCATTAAATCGCTTCGTTAGCAGACAAATAGGTTAAACGCTTCTGTAATGTGCTAGTTGTAGCCTTCCAGACGCATGATTAGACAACTATTATGGGGCTTAACTGGATTTACACTCAGCTTCTGAGCAAACTGCTACGTTGTTTAAAATTCAAGACGTTTACGTAACATATTTATCGACAGAGATTCGACTTAACCAATACGAGGAAAATTGTAATACGCTTTACTGGTTCCAAGATATCTGATCTAGTATCAAAAAAGACATAAATGATTGTACCTATCGGAAATGGAGCATTGTTGAAAGTAAAACGCGCATAAGAAATAGATAAATACATGCTCCAACATATTGCATGTGGAGAAGCGTCGTTTTGAAACCAACCAATCGCACTATAGCAGCATTGATGAGGAATGATTCAGGTGCAATGCATTATTTGTAAGCAAAACCCTAATGATGTTACTATCCAATAAAGTTGTATAGCGCTATATCCGACTTGCATTGGAAGTATTACCAATGGCCTTCAACAGGCTGCGGTTCGTTGAAACTGATGATTTATAAAACGATGACTTATAGAAAAATAAATGAAATAAAAACAAGATAAGAAGCATCTGGTTTGCGCCTTCATCATGGCTCATAAGCACGAGCCATGAAAGGGGAATCCACCTACCCCTCCGGTTTTTAGAGACTGCGCCACTGTTTAGTGCGTACCTTTTGGGAAATTATCTACCCTTTGATAATGTAAAATTATTGGCCTCGGGTCATCTCAGGTCAGGTCACGAGACCAGGTACATGACGACCTCACCTCCAAAACATTTTTGGTGGTAAGCAAGCACAGTTTTTGAACGATCAATTTCAAACTTGCAGGATGTCATAAGTTCATATATGACAAATTAAGTATCTATAGATACTGAATTTGACTCGATACGCCTGGATGAGAAGAACATGACGGATTCATATGTACTGTTTTATCTTTATAAGTTAAAGTTACTTCGCAAAAATATTTTTTGCGTCAAATAACCTTTTGTCGTTCAATAACCTCTGGAGACAAAAATACTGAACTGAACTCAGATTTCAGGACCTATTGTTGATTTTAGATTTCTGGCTTGCACCTTTTATATTAGGTCATGTCAGGTCAGGTCACCAGGCCAGGTCATGTGACCCCACCTCCAAACAAGTTTGCAGACCTACCAAAGCCACAGTTTTTGGCCGATCAGTTTCGTACTTACAGGATTTCATAAGAGCATGACTATTTACAGTTTTGATATCGCGGATTTCTTATATCGGTGACCTAAGGCTCAGGTCAAATTCTTGAACTCTCCATTATAAGTCAGTAGCGAAATATTCAAATACTTTCCATTCTGAGGACACACAAGATATCAGCCCAATTCCTTCTGCATTATGTTATCTTAGGCCATTCTTAAAGACTAAGGTGCAGTCTTTGTTCTGTTATCCCTACAGGGTCATTCGAGGTCAGCCGAGTTCACCAGCACCTTTTTGTCACTAGCTTTCTATAAATCAAGATAGAGAGGTGACAACGACACCAACGTGATAGTCTCGTCGAAACACGTCTCCTAATGTGCAAAATGATCTTATCAGGTCACCAGTTGACCTTGACCTGAGGTCACATTTGTAGGTTGACTTCACCTGGTAATCATATGCATGATTTAAAGCACCTTCACGAGACAAACATGATGGTGTCAAAATTATTTCCGTATCTCAATTAAATAAACAGTTATTGGTAAAAATAGTTTTGGCAAAAAATAACCTTTTTGACTTTTGATGACATCTGGAGCCTAAACTTTTCTCCTGAGTTCAAATTCGAGGACATGTTAGCGATTGTAAATTTCGATAGCCTTCGATTGTTTTTTCTTGCGTTTGCTCCTAGCCATCGTAGTTTCCGAGATAATTGGGGGTATCTGGAGCCAATTCCGAAATCTGGCAAATCTGGCTTTGATGACCTCTAATGACCATAATATTGACCTGAGAAACTGTATCACTGAAATAGTTTCTGAATGCTTTTTGACGGGATCTCGAATAGTGTTTTTGGTTTATATCTAGATCTCACAGGAGCCGAGTTAGAGGGGGGTGTCGAAACGCCTTCCCCGGCCCGAAAAAGGTGGCGCCGAGCACTGGCCCAGCGCGAGTTAGTTAAAGGGAATGTTTCACCTTTACATTATATTTGAGTTGAGATAGCCATGTTGTTGGATTTGTATTTAAATGTGTAGGGTATCAGTTAAAACAACCACAGAGGTATAATCGAAAAGCAATACGAGCTTGATCTTGACAATTGTAACGAATAAATAAGACCCCAGTGTATTTTAATAGGGTCTTAAAGCCGATGTCATTGTCTCTCTTTACCAACTGTTGATTATAGTCAAATTGTTATAACCCGCGCCCCTGGGGGTGTCTGAACACCCCCCTCATGTTTTTTCAAGATAACGAAAAAAAACGAGCGGCGCTGGAGCGCGCCAAATTTGCATAACTATTCCATGATCTTTCCGGACATTTTGCGAAAGAATTCAAGTTCCGTGTCCAGGTCAGGTCAAGGTCACCAGGTAGTCAAGTGACCCTACCTACAAAACGTTTGCGGTCGTGGCCATAACTACAGTTTTTTTAACGCATCGTATTAAACTTTCAGGATTACATTAAGTTCATTAGTATCTACAAGCTTGTTATTTTTGTTTTTCTGTATCGGATACTTAGTCGGGTCAATTTATGCGGATATCCCCGATGATAAGTCAATGGAGAAATAATCAAATGCTTTTCTTAGGCGACCGGATATCAGTCCATTTCCTTCGGAGGTGTTATCAATATTATAATTATGTATGATCCAATGCAGGTTTTGCTCAGGGACCATAACGAGGGTCATCTCAGGTCATTCAGAGCGTCACGCAACACCATTTCGTCAAGTTAACTCTGGCCATAATAAGATAGAGAAACTGCAACTTTCACCATGGTGTTTGTCTCGTCAAGACACATCTTTCTGTATGCAACTTGACCTTTTAGGTCACACTTGACCTTGACCGTAGGTCAATTTTCAAGTTGACCTGAACATGATCAAATTTGACATATTTAAAATGACGCCTTGACGCAGACAAACACGATGGCTAAAACAGTTATGGCTTACGTTGGTAGGTAAGAATTATTCACGGAAATATTTTTGGCCAAAATCATCTTTGACTGTTTAATGACTCTAGAGCTAAACTATTGACCTGAGGTCAATTTGAGCGACATACATGCGATTTGCCAATGTTCAATTGGCTAGCGATGTCTTTTGAACGTTGTTTCTAGATAGCATAGTTCCCGAGAAGATTTGGGGGTTTCTGGAGCGATGTCCTAAAAACTTGAAACAATATTAGACCTCGAGATGACCTCTAGTGCTGAGTTTGGACCTGTGATGCGAAAAAAGTGCGAAATAGTTCGCAATGATTTTAGATACGGTTGAGACAGTGTCTTTTGTTTTGGTTTTATACGTGCCACTGTGAGCCGAGATTAAGGGGGGGTGTTCAAACACCCCCACACCCACAGTCGGGCGAAGGAAATGCAGAAGGCTCAGTCGGGCGCGGCGTTAAGCGATCCTTGGAGAAGTCACGCGATATATTTTGTTTATGCAGATGTTTTGCCGCAGCTAAAAACTACGAGTTTCCACAGTAGTGGCCGCCAGGGACGCTAGTGAGCCAAGCGTGTTTTGACGCCGATTTTTGTTATTATTTTTTATTCATTGAATACAAAACTATTAGATAATAAGCTATTAGATTAGTTAACTGGCACCGGTTTTCCTTGCGGCCGCGATTCGTAATATACACCCCAGGCTCACTAGCGGTCCCTAGCGGCCAACTGCTGCGAAAAATACGCTGATAGTGCTCACTGCTCGGCCGTGTTGGCTCGCCCGTGTTTCGTTCGTCGATCGATCGCTGGGTGGATCAGTGATGGTTGTGTGCCCCAACTCCCAAGTAGTTCTTTCAAGTCGATAAAATTTGCAAACGATACCAAGCATTCGATGTGTGGTATGTGAAGCTGTCAGTGAAAGGACCTCGGTGTTCCAGTGAGCGCGACACACAGCTATATGGTAGCATAAGCCGGCGTGTGCCATATGCGTGTTTTTAAAATGTAAGTTGGACTAGTAAAGCCATGTTAAATTAGGTTCGGTCTTTAGGTTAGGTTAGGTGTTTGTGTGGTTAGGTTAGAGTTGGTAAGTTAGGGTGGTTAGGTTAGGTTAGTATAGGTTAGGTTAGGTTAGGTTAGGTTAGTTAGGTAGGTCAGTTAGTTAGTTTAGTTAGGTTAGCTTAGTTAGGTTAATTAAGTTAGGTTAGGTTAGGATGGTTAGTTAGTTAGAGTAGTTAGTTAGGTTAGGTTATGTTAGGTTAGGTTAGGTAAAACAAAATGTCAATGCTGTTGCCGTTTCAATGATTATTATTATCTCAACTTTACATTTCAAAACCACGCGTGCCATTGTTTGGCAGCGTGAAGGTTTTCTCTGATACCCAAAATTCCTTGACCCAAGTATTAAAAGTTAACTTTATATTAAACTGAGCACTGTTTGCGAGAAACAAATGCCATAATCGTGTTCGGCAGCAATTACTTCAGATTTTGCACTACAAGCGGCGTACATTTGATAACTTTCAGAAAGGTGAAACATTCCCGAATTGAAACATTTTCCGAACGAAACATTCCCGAATCGTATTCTTTGCGTAAAATAATCCATACAATAAGTGTAGCATTACTTTTTTAGATATTTTGTGCATGGTGACCTTTTGTGACCTGACTTTGACCTTGACCTTTGCCAACAACCTCACTTTAGGTCATGCGGGATGTGAATCATACATCTGCAAGTACTTTGGGTGATCATGGTCGCAATCGAAGGCTTTAGATGGAAAGATATGGCACATCAACTGAAATACCTCGATTTTGACACAATTGACCTGACCGTGATCTGAAATGTGACCTCAATATGAAGTTGTTGAGTGTGTTTTATATTTGTTGCATTGAACGATTTCGAATAACGCCTTGTGTGTCTCACTGCGATCATTGGTTCGGAAGATAACCAGGGGGCGTTAAACGCCCCCCCCCCCCCACCCCGCCCAGTCAATGGGGTTTAGCCGTGTGCGTAACGCCCACTGGGTACACTGGGTTCACTGTACCCAGTTAAATTCAAAACCCCACATTTGACTGGGTACTGTACCCAGTAAAATTTAAAGACTTCAACAACCTTTTATTTAGTTTCAAGTGTGCCGACACGTCATTAGGGATGCACAAGTCAAAACTTTTCTTCTTTTGAAATATAAAAAATAAAAATAAAGGAAAACTTTAAATTTAATAACAACCAGGCGTAGTTACATTCACTTTGCATTGATTCGGAATGTGCTGGATTAATTTTTTGACTGTTTACAATTTTCAAACATAGCAATGCTCATAGATTGCGCATTTGACAATGGCTTGCGGCTCGACTATTAAGCTACCTTTGATATTGTGCCTGAGAGTACCCAATATACGATATTTGTTATGGAATGACATGCAATTTCTGATGATCTGATATTAGAGGTGCGCAGCATGTAAAGAATGCCTATCTTTCAAAATAAGCAGCCATGGGTCATGGTTAATATTTGAGGCGACAGTATGTAGTTTTCCATACGCTTCCGTTACGAAAACAGATCAAGAAGCAAGGACGCAGGAACTAATGGTGTCAATTTGTGACCGAAGGTGTTCAAAAAGTGTCCAAGAATGTATCAGCCTAACCGACCGCATACCTTATTGTTCAGCGGTGTCAATTTATTAAAATGATTGGGGGGGGGGGCTAAATGCTAACTTCATATATTTTAGCTCTATTCTTACCATGCAACGCCGTAGGCCTAATGTTAAAATTTGAAATCATTGAGGGTCCGTCCCCAATAATATACATATCGACACCGGTGAAATTGGTCACATTTGTATTGTGCTAACCGAAATTATAAAAAAAAGTTGGGCTAATACATTTTTGGACACTTCTTGGACACTTTTCGGTCACAGATCGACACCACTAGCAGGAGCCATGAGGGTAGCTGCCCCAGCTGCCCCCACAACTTTTTTTGCGGGCGCCCTCTCCCAATTTTGAGGCGAATATTTTGCAATGCCTTGTCATCTGCATCCCGCAGCATGCCACTGAGCTTTAACAGTTACCATTTCGAGGTGAAAATACTTTTGAGGAAAACATATAAGAATTCATCGAATCAGTAATTTCAGTCATTTTTTAAGTTGCACTTTAAATCTTTCAGTCGTTTGAATTACTAAAATTTGATTTGGTGATATTTGAGTGAATCTGGTGGTGGTGGCGTTGCCGTCGTGGTCGCCGTTCGTGGTTCACTCTCGAGTCGGTCCGGAACCATTTGACAGCTTATTTTGATGATGTTACCAAAATCGGTGCTTAGCGCTTCGTGATCGCGATCAAAATTATAATCACGCTTGCTATTGTTTTTGCAATCGCTATGACTGTATAGGAGCTTTACTCTTGACCCGGCGGAGCGCCTCGTCATTTTTTTGCTGAGCCGCAGCGAAGCGAGTGGTGCGCGTTCTACGTGGATATGCTGGCAGACTCACTAAGCCAGCAGACCAACGTTAGCAGGCTTCGCTTGATTCGCTACGGCCCAGAAAAAAGGACGAAGTGAATAGTGATTCGCCGAATCGGAGGTTTAGCTCATATACAAGTACCTATAGTGAGTTACTGCTGATTACGGTCATTGGGCGTTGTAATACATGTTTATTGTCTCGTTTTTTGTCTAGAGCGCGAATAATGACCGTATTATACCAATGTTGGTTTCATAGAGCTTGAAGAATAAGGTAAGAACGTAAGTGCATGGTAATGCCGTGAAATGTGACCGATTTTTGTCTTCGACAGGTCATAGTCAGTCAGTTTTGTACTGGTATCAACTTCAAATGTGGTACACATATACATCGGACAAGTTGTATGCAATAAATTTAACCGTTTTTGAAACATCTGAAGAGACTGATGTATTTGTGTCATAGAATAAGAGATAAAGGTGTGACACAACAGTTTAATAGCCGAGTCTATTGCCAGTCAAATCAAGTATCAATAAAGCAGTAGGTAACGCAGCGGTATCGATTTTTCCAAAACGATTGGGGGCCGAACAGGGGTGGAGCAAGGGGCATACATCAGCGCCATGACTTCACTATAACGACTGAAAATACATATTCACTTATTTTTAAAGAATATTAAAATAATAAGTACAAGTAGTTCGTTTTCGATAACTTCTTGATGTAGAAATAAACATTCACATGAGTTTTGGCTTTCTGTAGGAGAACGCCTAAAATCATCTAAAAGTTTTTGGCCAAGCCTCCAACCGATCAAAGGTGACCCTGCTGCGACTGGAGCCATGGTGCCCCGGTATGGGCGCAATTATAACAACATGAGGCTTTGATGTAGGCTGTGCCATCGGCATTAGGGAGACGCGACAGCACATCAGTATCCAATAATGTAGCTGAATATAATAGAGTTAAAATTGATACAAATGAAATAAAACAGAAAAGGTAAAACACTCAACACGTTTTTTTGGGGGTGGTGAGGAAAGGACTAATATTTTTTAGTCAAGCTTTGTACCCAGTAACTTTGAGATCGTGGTTACGCCCCTGGGTTTAGCTGAAACCCCAGTCAATGCCGGGTTAATTCAACATTTATTTTGAGCCGTTTGTTAGGACAGATTTCCGAGATCATCTCTCGCGCTAAGCAGAACTTATTTCCTCGTAACCCAAGTAAGCATTGGATCGTGCAATTGTTGGTTAACCGCACCATTTAGTGGCGAAAGTAACCTGCACCGCCCACTGACATTACCAGACCTGGAATGCGGTCACTGCCGCCGTTCGCAGCTTCATCGACACATGGCTTACCAGTCATTGTTTTGGATCATCTCTAGATTCGATAAATAACATACACGAAGTGATGGAATGCTAAGCAATAAGACATCGAAAATGCAGTGTCTGGGTAGTGAGCCCAAACAACAGTTGACAAAACTCGCTAAGATGCATGCAATTGCAAACCCTTAATTAAACCCAGAGCTTAATGTGTTGTCTGTACGCAAACTGCACACAGCGTGTAGCTTGTCGGCAGTATTCGCTCCGTTGGTAGGTCAATAGTGTGTTTGCGGCGTCGGTCGTCAATATCACGCTTGGTCGGTCGGCTGAGCAGCGAGGGATGTCGGTCAGCTGGCGTTTCGTCGTGAGGATACCCCTGACCGGTGACCATGGGGTCCGCATATGTCGTCACCATGTCGTCACCATGACCATGTCGTAACTGCTGCGTAGACCGACTACAGGACTGACTGTCCAACCATGGAACGGTCGACTGAAGAAGATCAGCCCTCTGTGCAGGCTGCTCAGGAGTGTACATGTTACTTAAATGCATTTCAGTTACATGTGAGGTAATTTAAGTTACTAAGTTACTTGTGAAGTATTTAGGTTACTTGCGATGTATTTAAGCTACTTATTAAGTTACTACCTGTTGTTATTGAGCGCTCGTGCGATGAACATATAGGTAATAAGTAGGTATATAAATGAAAATGTTTTTTCTCGTCGTCACAGAATAGTTCAAGGCAAAAAAGTAAGTGCAAGGCAAAATATCATATTAGATCACATAGAGAGATCTAATATAATATTTTGCCTTGAACTTTTCATTGACGACGAGGAAAAGTAATTTTCATTTGTATACCTACTCATTACTAATTGTTACTTAAATTTCACAATAGGTTGAAATATTGGTAATTTAATATACAAAGTAAATAGTTGTAGTATGTTATACGTCGAACTACTTAATCACAAATCAGAATCAAAATCAAAACAATGTATACAAAGCAGAACAAAAATGGCCCCCAAGTCACAAGAACTACTTCCGCGCTAAGCAGCATCCATATATTCAACAGAACACCTAGGCTTTCACGGGCACCACCCTGAGGCCCCTTCGGTAACTGGAGAAGAAAGATCGTTTAGATCTCTCGTCTGTCCCCTCGCGGCCGTGGAAGCGTAGGATGTCGTCTAATCCGCAGCTTATGGGTGTCAGCGAGCCAGCTGTTGAACAGCGGGCTCCGTCTGACAGTCCTCTGATGTGTGTGTAGGGGCGGAGAGGGAGAGCTACAGTAGAGAAGGGGACAGCGAGATGGGTGTGTACGTACTACGTTATAGGAGGAACAGGGAGAGCCAAGTTAGATGAGAAGCGGGGGCAGAGCGACGGCGAGAGAGAGAGAGAGAGAGAGAGAGAGAGAGAGAGAGAGAGAGAGAGAGAGAGAGAGAGAGAGAGAGAGAAGAGAGAGAGAGAGAGAGAGAGAGAGAGAGAGAGAGAGAGGAGAGAGAGAGAGAGAGAGAGAGAGAGAGAGAGAGAGAGAGAGAGAGAGAGAGAGAAAAGAAAAGAAAATACGAAATGGGACAGTGCGTTTTAGATGCAACCTTGCAAGGTGAGGCTGAGAGTATTGAGTAATGAGGGAGGCGGCACTTTAGCGGTCCGACGCTCTGTCGACAAAGGTTTTATCTGAGTGACTTCGCTTGTAAATGGCTTGTTCCGTCGGCGATCATGGCAAATAAATAAAAAATAAATAAAGGGTAACCGCACAGGTGAACATTAATAAATCAATTATACAATACAATGGACGTAATGGAACAGGATAAAATAGACCCATGCTAAGCGACTACGTGAGCTTATAAATTAACGCTATGAAAAATAAGATGGTCTACTTTTGAGCGGCTTTCAGAGACCGCAGGTCCGAGGTCTTCTGGACCTGCGGTCTCTGAAAGAAAACATGGAACAGTGCCTTCTGACAGAATGCATCTGATGTGCTGGTATTCAACGGATGAATTCGCTAAATATTCCCACAATCGTGTAGCAAGATTCCCTATCATTTCAGCTCTGAGAAGGGCCGTTGACATCGCAGATCTGCAGAGTGCAGACTACTGCTGGGCTCGTCTCATCCGACAGACAGCGATAGCCTGTGTCAGTTGGGCGCTAATCTTCTGAGTCGAGGACCCCCGCCCTCTAGACCGACCCTACAGCTGAGCTAGGTGGACAAAGTCGCTGTAGCTGCCTGCCTGGAGAGCTCGATCATAAACCCCTGTCAAAAGCGGCCGCTCCGCCCACATTCGACCCTTAAATCATCGGGCCAATGATGTCAGCAAATCAAACGCTGTCAGCCAGTCAGTGCATCAGACCAGGTCATTCACAATAACTCAGTGGCGATGGGCGTCGTTAAGAAGCAGGGGCGCTCCTGACCCGGGGTCCAGCCTTGTGATCAGCTCATATTAACAGGATTGGCTGAGAGAGTCAGGCCAATGGTATCACGGGGCACCGGGAAATGGTGCAATGGTGCGGACCATCGGCTCAGTCATTAGCACCTCATTACTTGCTGCAGTCTAACAGATGGCGCCATTACCGACAGCCACGAGATACAGCGCTTCCGATGGCTATTAGTGATGCAACTCGACTCTCTTTTGGGCTTTGGAAATGACCGGGATATGCTTTGTGTGTAACGATGAAGTGCAATGACTCGTCATTATGTGTTTAGTTATGCATACATGTAGGGTTATCAATACTTTTGTTTGCGGTAAAATACATTGGAAATTTCAATGCTTTTTGGCCGTTAGTAATAGCACCAGGGAAAAGAGAGAGGGAATACAGGGGGAGTTGAAATATCGAGCAACCTAAAGTATACCTATTATCACAATGTAACTGCACGCGGTTATCCTCGTCCAGTTACAGAGGCCTCAGGGTCGCGGGCGGTGTGGCTCCCGGGGTCCCTGTGAATACAGTACTCCCTACTAGTCACCACGACCGCACATCGGCGGCGGCAGCTAGGCGATATGACGTCACTGGTGCCCTGCGTGACGTCACGTCGGGTCATCTCTAATGAGGGCCATCGGTCGGCGGCCGGCTTATGAGGCGGCTCGATATGATGGTCCAGATTGGACTGAGATTGGTTCGATTTGTCATCATCGATGATGCGCTCGGCGGCATCGGTGGGGGGCTCAAGCCCGAGGCGGATCACGATACAGCCATGATAGATTGGATGAGCAGAGTTAATTACTGCCCAGCTCGGCAATTACCGCAACATGTGTGTTTATTAGTGTCGAATAGTATATCAAAAGTAATTACTGCGTGTTCTTGATGCATTTGATGGTGCTGAAATATGAGATCAACGACTCTTAATAGTAGGTATAGGTCCCAATGCGTCAGTTTAGCCATAATGCATATTTTGTATTTAAAACATTTATCCGAAAATGTGGATCCTACAACTGATGTATTTATATTTGATGCGTTGGCTCTCAGACAATAGCGGGAACACGAAATGGGACAGTGCCTTCTGGACGCAACCTTGCCAGGCATGTGACCTTGATTTTTACTGCTGAAATGTTTGATTGCGCCAATCGTGCGAGCAAGCAACATTCTATGAAAAATACGTCTGTGAAAAATTTGTCTGAGGCCAACCATATAGAGACTGCCCTCAGACAAATTGCTTACCCCGAAGCCCAATAAGAAACTACTCAACGAGCAATCCAGGTGAGGATTTACGTCCCGGGCCTTGGCGGTGGTTCAACACAATGCAGCTAAATTGTAGAACGAGCGAGTCGCTGCTCATCTGAAATGCGACTGGAGCTTCTGAGACACTTTCCAGTCAGCCCGTCCAAGCAGACAATGGGTCCTAATGATAATTGTCTCGGCCTCTTTTTGCCTGTGACGAACAAAGAGACGATTCTGGATGACTGACCGCGGTCTTAGACAGCCTCACGCCCAGCTATGTGGGTTGGACGCGGTCTTTATACGCCTCACGCCTTCAGGCCGTGAACGGGATTCTGGACACCGTATAAAGTCTATAACAGCCTCCAAGCCCCAAGCCGTATGGTGCTGGGACGCTTAGGTCTTACGACAGCTTCTACGCCACCTATGGGGCTCGGACGCCTCGCATCCCACAGATCATATTATGAAATTCGCTCTAACGCCCAACATTTTTGGGTGCCTTTACGCGGTCTTTAGACAGCCTCAGCCCACCTATGGGGGCTGGACCGAGTCTAAGAAATCTCACGCCCTAGCTATCAGAAGAACTGGACACGGCAGGATCTTAGACGAAGCCACCTCATCGCCCACTCTTTCATGGTGGTCTTGGACGCATTTTGGTTCTAAGAAATCCTCACGCCCAGCTATGGGGGCTGGACGCGGTCTTAGACAGCCTCACGCCCAGCTATGGGGGCTGGCCACCGCCATCTGATCCTGTACTCATCACTGATCCTGCACCCATCACTGATCCACCACTATCTGATCCTGCACTCATCACTGATCCCCGGTTGCTGGGTCCGCAGCCATCACTGATCCCCGGCTGCTGGGTCCACAGCCATCGATACGGCGTCAATTTGTCAGTGTCGGCCCACCGCGCCGCCGCCAATTTGCTGGATTGGATCCGAGAGTAAATCAAAGATGGTCCGTCCACCGGCAGCCGGTGTTCCAGTGATCGCCGCTGTCCCCCTCCCACGGAGGTGGTCCGGTGCTCCAGCGATCCCAGCTGTCCCCCTCCACGGAAGTGTCCGGTATGCTCAGCCATGTCCGCTGTTCCCCCTCCCGGACGATTATAGATGTCCCCGGTGCTCCCCAACGATGCGCCGCTGTCCCCCTCCCCACGGAGGTTCCACAGGATCTCTCCAGCGTATCGCCGCTGTCCCCCTTCCCACGGAAAGGTGGTCCGGGTTGTTCCAGCGATCCGCTTGTTCCCCTCCCTTACGGAGGGTTGGTCCGTTGCTCCTAGTCTGATTCCCCAGCTTTACTGCACCACGATAAGCGTAGAGTCCCGGACTTCCCACGCTGAATACGCTCCTGCGTTGTCCCCCCTCCCAAACGGGGAGGTGCGTCCGGTGATCTCCGAGCAGTTCTCCCAGCTTTCCCCCTCTCCCACCGGTCGTATGTGTCAGTGCCCACGTGCTCCAAGAGGATCCCAGCTTCCCTCCTCCCACGGTAAGGTGGTCACGCTGCTCCTGCGATTCGCTGCTGTTCGCCCACCTTCCAACGAGAAGGTGGTCCGGATGCTAACTCAGCCTCCGAATCCCAGCTTGTACCCCCCTCCCACGGATGTGGTCCGATACATCGCTCTCAGCGAACTCCCAGCTTTGTTCCTCCCTTCCCACGGAGATATCCGCCGCTGCTCAGCGATCGCCTGCTGTCCCCCTCTCCTGACGGAGGTGGCACAGCGTTTTTTCCAGTCTGATAGCCCCTCTGTCCACCCCTCCTACACGGAGCGTCGTCCCGGTGGAGCTCCATCGACCCGCAGCTGCCTCCTCCCTTCCAACGGAAGGTTGGTCCTCGTGTGCTCCAGCGATCCCAGCTCTGCCCCCCCCGCGACGCACGAATATCGAGTCCTGAGTGACCATCCATCTCGACTCGCCGCTGTCCCGCTCCCACGGAGGTGGTCCCCCGGTGCTCCACGATCCAGCTGTCCCCCTCCCACTGGATATGGTGGTCCATTGCCCAGCGATCGCAACGCTGTGCCCCTCCACGGAGGTTCAACTCGCGTGCTCCAGCGATTGCCGCTGTCCCCTCCCACGAGTGTCCGGTGCTCAGCGACCCCAGCTGTTCCCCCTCCCACGGAGGTGGTCCGGTGCTCCAGGACGACCCCAGCGTCCCCTCCCTCCACGGATGGCTGGTCCCGGTGCTCAGCGATCCCAGCTGTCCCCGCTCCCACGGAGGTGTCCCGGTTCATCGATCCAGCTGGCCCCCTCCCATCGGTTGGTTCCCGGTAGCTCCAGCGATTCCAGCTGTCCGCCCTCCCACGGAGGTGTTAGGTGCTCCAGCACCCCAGCTGTCCCCCTCCCACGGAGTTGCCCGGTGCTCAGCGGATCCCAACGTGTCCCATCCCACGGAAGTGTCCGGTGTCTACCACGGATTCCCGCTAGTTCCCACCTCACCGACGAACTGAGTCGAAACTCCATCAGTACCGGAGCGCCTGAGCTTACCAAAACCAATCGAGGGCGTATGCCCCTGCATCGGCTAGCCTCGACAAGCCCGCCCCATGCCAGGATGGATAAGAGGGCGTAATATGCATGCATTTCCTTGTCGTAGCATTAAGAGGCACGATAGGCACCTTCGGTCAGCTGGCTTTTTCATAGCTCCGGTAGGCCTTTATCATGGCTTATAAAATCGGGGATTTTCCAATGAATTTAATGTACCCAGCCCAACGATTACTCGCAATCACATATTCACACACATGACTTTTATTTAAACCTATAATTATCGGATTATGTATTTGGATACTTTATTACTAACCAAATATGAGCATATATATTAGAATTTTTAGCGTTTTCATTCGATGGTAATATAATTTAGCAGCGAAAAATGATTTTAAAAACACTCTTTTTTACCCATAGTTTATATACATGTTCTCACGATTTCGTAAGCCGTCTTCACGATGGGCTAATTTGCGAGAAATGTTTTAACCCTCGCCGTATGGGACCGAAGGGTGAGGGTTAAAAACATTTTGTTCGCCAATTAGTCCATCGTGAAACTACTAAAACATTTTAAAACATTTTAAAACATTTTAAAATGTTGTAAAACATTTTGCGCAAAATAACCCATCGTGAAAACGGCTAATGTATACATATTTACCTACCATATTACATGTATTATGAATTACCTATATGTGTGATATATGTATATAAAATATGAAATATGCATATATAACAATTTTGCGTTCTGAAAATGTTATGTCTCGATATTTTAGCTACCGTTGATGCAATATGTGCAATGAGCATTGCAATTGATCGTGGCATGGTGACTGGCCACTACATACCCTAACAGCTAATCAGGCGTCATTTTCACGGCATTAACTTTGAACATGCTGATCCGGGTTGATTAAATTTGCATGCAAGCTATTCATTAACCCGCGAGTACTGGGGGGCTATTTATAGCCCCCCCCCCCCTCCCGTTATTCTGCAATAACTCCTAAACCAACATCGGTATTGCCACCAAACTTTCAGTACCTTGTCCCACATTAATTTTACACATTCTGGACGATAGTAAAAGATGAGGCCATGATACGTCAACCGAAAACGACGTCAGAGTGACGTCATGTTCTGCGTTTTTTTTGTTAAAAAATGAGGGTTTGCGGGAAACGCTGTCAAAAGTCAATTTTGACGATAAACCCAATTGCAATACATCAAACGACAGGCAATAAGTTGGGCTATCAAACTGCTCCGGATTTTGTTTTTAATTTGCTGAAATTCAAAATTTTGAGAGATCAAAAAAAAAATTGCTTGGTTAAAAAAAGGAATATAGGAACATATATAATTGAGATGACCCCAATGAATGTGTGTAGCAAGTTGAAAGTCAATATCTTCAAAAAATGACTGAGTTACAACCTTTCAAAGACAAAATTAGACCACCTTTACTGAATAACAATACGTAAATTTGCATTTCCGTTTTTTGCTTTTCTCTTCAATTTATATGGAAAAACATGTTCTGAGACAATTTTTCGCGTTCTAATCGATAAACTAACCCATAAACATGTGTTACAACTCCTAATTACCGTAATATTCAGTTTGACCTCGTGACCTCGGATGACCTTGACCTGACCCAATGTCCAAGTTAGCTTAGAATGATAGTTAGAAGTGTCAGATGCACGAATCATACCGATTTACCAGCTTATTATGCGTTTAATATCGCAAAAATTCGCACTTTTGCGCGACAATCCCGACCACCGGACTTTGATGGCACGGTCAAACATTTTTTATTTGACGTGACCTGTGACTTCATCGGTGACCCTGAGGATAACAATATTAGGTTTCCTCAACAAATTTGATAGGGCTATCGAATGCCGTTCGAATGATTAAGATCGGTCTAGTAGTTCCGGAGATCAGAGGGGGCTATAAATAGCCACCCCCCCCCCCCACTAAGTCGCGTTACAGAATGTACCCCAGTAACTCGCGGGCTAATGCACCAGATACCATGCCAATTAGGTTGTTTATAAATGCTATAGGGATCCGAGAGGTCTGGGAGGCAGGTAAATCAGCACGTCTTCCAGAGCAGGCGTAAGGTATGGCCGACTTCTGAAGGCCCGTGTAGTTCTCAATGTTACACGTTCGAGTGGGTAAAGAAGGTCTGAAGAGCTAGAGTGGCAGAAAGATATATGTTCTTGGAGCCCGAGACCCGGAGCCCGGGTCCCAAAAGCCGCAAAAATTGGACCCAAGTTATACCCGTACAAGGCAAGTTCGGGGACCCCAGCGGACCCAACAGCAAAATTTTGTCTCGCAACAAATTGAAAACAATGCACTATTACACTTGGTGCAAGTAAATAAAAATTAATAATTTGACAAATACATACAGTTCAGAATTGGCCAGCATCACAAAGAAACCTCGTATACAGTGATACGACTTGCCTGAAACCGCATGAATCATAAGCTGGACCCAGTCTGACCCAATCATCATTTGGTGGGACCCAGTCTGGAACCAACTGGGTCCAGACTGGGTCTAGAGACCGGGTCCTCGGGTCCACGTTTTGCCACCTCTAGTCTGAACTCTGGACATACCCAGGGGGCCCCTAGGGAGGTTTTGGGGCCCCTGGAAGGACTCAATGGGCCCCCTGGATATACACAAAGGGATCCTGGGACTGCTGACATCTGTGAAGGTTATGAAAGTTATTGTGTGTGCTTCCACGATGGCTCCATTCGGACTTTGTAGCAGTATTCACGCTACATCATCACATGACAGTTTACCACCAATAAAACTCGTGACGTTAATGCAGTTGTACCTGGATTAGTGGATAGCCCTCAGCGTTTGAGAACGTCAGCTCAGAAAACACCACATACCGGCAGCTGAAGTTAAATTTACCAAATCTTATGCAGGTAGCCTTGCATTCTTGTAGCAGATGACCTTTCAAAACAACCGACAAACTCAAAGTGAACTCGAAGGGTATGAATTCTCGCGGTGTGCGACGGGGGCTAACACTTCGTGAAGCACTGGCAGACCACGACAAATCGACCAAGGCTTGACACCCTCATATTTGTGCAAATTCTGAAATGAGTGTATAGCGTAATCTCGGGCGCTAAAGCCAGCTTTGACAATCTTAATTTTGTCAGATAAACGGTCACCGAGTTATAAACTCGGGCATTTATGAAAGGTTATGTTGTAAGGTCATCTGTAATCGCCTGTAGCTTGTTAACGAGGTGCACGAACGAAATATAATTTAACGTCGTTAGGTTCGCAATGACGCGAGGAAGATTTTTGCTATTTCGTAAATGCCTTTTTTTTACCCCGTAACTTCGTGACCTAGTTTTACATGAAATATCTCCATATTTGGCACACAAAAAATCATTTTTGGCAGAAGCCAGATCAGTATTTATCAATATTCTTTCAAAAGAAAAGTAAAAAACTATAAAGAGTAATTTTTAGCTTAACACAAAATCCGATAGGCGGCGCTGGGAGCATATATCAGTGCATCTTTGGACTGGATAAAGATAAAAAGATGCAATTAACGCCATTGGATAGTTTAAACTATTCTAAAAGGAAATTGTTATATACTTTTGTGATCTGAGGTCAAAATCAAGGTCGTATTTAAGGTCAAATATTGCAGGTAGCGCTTTGAACACATGTATGTGAATCTCTGGACTGGGTAGAGATATCAAGATGCAGTAAACGACAGTGAATAGGTCTAAGCATTTTGAGACGAAAATATACATATACTTCTGTGATCTGAGGTCAAAGTCAAGGTCATACTTAAGGTCACAATTTTTATATATGACCTTAAATATAACATTGACTTTGACCTCAGATCACAAAACTATTAAACATTTTGTCTCAGAATACTCAGACCTTTACCATTTTGTGAGACCATTTTGTCTCAGAACACTCAGAACATTGAACATGTTCTCACTGCAATATAGGAGGCTAAGGGGAGACCTTATTGAAGTTGATAAATTTGTAAATGGTCAACAGGTTGGGATATCTAAAAGGAATGTTTTGAATTTACACGGGAAAATAGAGGTTAGGGTCATGAAACATAAACTTCATTATTTTAAACAATGTAGGGACTAGGTTACGCGCAATCATTTTTCAGTAGGCGAGTTGTAGGTCACTGGAATTTATTTTGCCGGGCGAAATATAAAAAGTTGCAATCCCTTTAATTATTCAAAGCAGGATGGATGAACACTTTACAGGGAAGGGCTTAGCTTTACAGTATCTCATTCTGGGACTAGGTTTCATTTTTTCATAAGGTTCATAGCTTTCAATATTTTTGAACAGTCAGACTGAATGTCACTATCATTATTAGGTCCGTTCTTGTGGGTTTACAATTATAGTACATCTTTTGCATATGGTAATGTAGGTATAGTGTGTTGTCTCTTGACATGCCGGAATGCTGCATCAACGAGGTGTTTGCTCACTGTACAACATGGGTATGTTATAGTGTTGGGGCACTACACTGTATTGATGTAGTGTTGGGTTGCAGTGTTATTAAATTGATGAGTTTTTGAAGATATTATGCATCAATGGTGTGTGGGTGATGCCCTCGAGGCACTTTGTTGTGTGTTGTATGTATGTTGTTTTGTGGGGTGTGTTGTGCAACCAAGGATGGGCCCCTGTGGCTCTTTGTTGCGCACTTCAATTATGTCAATTATGTCATTATGTCAGACCTATCCACTGTATTTTACTGCATCTCGATATACTTATCCAGTCTAGAGATACACAGACATGTGATCAAAGCACCACCTGCAATATTTGACCTTAAATAGACCTTGATCTTCACCTCAGATCTCAAGAGTTTGCTTATATTTTCGTCAGAGAATACTTAGCCCTATCCATTGTCGTTTACCGCATCCCGATATCTCTACCAAGGTTAAAGGGAGTGTGCCTACTCTTTTGAAATGTCAAATATATTTTTATTACGGTAAGAAGCTATTGGTTTCATCATTGGTTACGATAAAATTCACGTCTGGAGCCCCTTTAGTTGAATTTTTACTTATATTCTATTTTCATTTGTTTTGTTTACAAATTAATAAATGATTGTCACTATCAACAGAATAACGAAGATGTTACCTATAATAGCGCACCAAAGACGATAAACAAACCTATACCGAGCAATGTATTAATTTGTTTATAGTTATCGAGGCAATGTTCGGCGGCTGTTATCAGTGCTCACGAGTTGTTTTCTATTGGCCAGAGCTAACAATATATGCTAGCGTTGTTGTAATTTAGCAGCAATGCTTCTAGGTAGCGAACGCTCTCTGGCGTATTATCGGATAATTAAGTTTCGTCGGAATGTGATTGGCACTTTGAAATATCTCAGCAAACTAAAGTGAAATCTGGGGAAATGAAAGTACCTACATGGCTAAATTTCGGAAAATATGTTCTACAGACTAGTGTCAACAACTCCACATGACCAATGTGAGTAGGCACACTCCCTTTAAGGTCATAATAAGGTCGTAATTTAAATATTGGACTTTAAATATCACCTTGACCTTGACCTCAGTTCACAAGCGTATATTTACATTTTCGTCTAAGAATAACTAGACCTATTCACTGTCGTGTACTGCATCTCAATATCTTTGCCCAGTCCAGAGATACACATGAATGTGCTCAAATCGCTACCTGCAATATTTGACCTTTAATACGACCTTGACCTTGATGTTAACCCGCGCACTGCAGGGTGTGTGTGATTTCCACCCCCCCTCAGGTTTTTCAGGAGTAGCGCAAAAACGGCGGCGCACAGCGCCGCCAAATTGTGTACACCTGTTTGGGCATCAATTACACACACTTTGGAAAAGTTTTGACTGAGGTCATCTCAGGTCAGGTCACCAAGTCCATTGTCAAGTGACCTCACCTTCAAAAATGTTTTGCGTTCGTGCTAAAGACACAGTTCTTTTTTCGAAAGTTTTTGAAACTTGCAGGATTTCATAACAATATCAGTTATTACAATCGTTTATCTCGGATTTTTCGTATCGCGTGACCAAAGGTCAGGTCAATTTCCTCCTTGACCTCCCCATTATATAGTGAATGGGAATACAACATGCTTCCCTTTCAGAAAATATTGCATTGGATTTAGGCTAATTCTTTCAGAATCCATTGCTATTTTAGCTCATTCTATTATCAAGGTATTTGCAATTGTTGCTTAGTTGATTTCTACAGGTCATCTGAGGTCATCAGCATTGATTCGCTAAATAACTCGTTGATATAAAAAGAGATAGAGACGATTAGTTGACACCCAATGTGTTTCGTCTCGTCTGGCGCGTTGCCCCATATGCAACATGACCTACCTGGGTCACCAAAATGACCTGACCTGAGGTCAAATTTTGAAAGTGTTTCTTACCAGGTCACCGTATATGTTTCAAAGCGCATCAATGAGACAAACACGATGGCGTCAAAATGTTTTCTCTATCTTTCTTACGTGACATGCTATTCACGAAAAACTGTTTTGATAAGAACAGTATTTTTGGCCTTTCATGACCTCTGGAGCCTAAACTATTGATCTGAGCTCGCTTTTGAGAACCTGGGTGCGATTGAAAATTTCAATAGCTATCGATTGCCTCTCTAATCGTTTGCCTTCCTAGCTATTTCATAGGTTTCCGAGCTAATCGGGGGTCTTCTGGAAAAAGAGTCCTAAAAGAGTTCTAAAACCGGAAATTCTGACCTTTTGGTGACCACTGGTGACCCTCAATTTGTGACCTGATCCAAGACAAAGACTGAATACTTTCATAGAGCTTGCATTAGAGCTATCCAATTGCCTTTTTCCGCTTGCCGTACGTTGCCGTAGTTTGGAGATCTCACGGGGGGGCGGGAAATCAACCCTCCCTTGCAGTTCGTGGTTCGGCGCGAACCCCCTGCAGTGCGCGGGTTAAATCAAAAACGAAAAATTTATCTTCAAAAATACTTACAGGGTGTCCAGAATTACCCGAACATCTGTTTTTAAAGTGAATGCCCGCTACTGCACTGTAACCGGCCGAAGCTACGGTTGTTCAAACTTTTATTAATACTTCTTTCAGTAAGTCGACCTTGAACCCAAACCCTCCAAGCCCAAGGTCCCGGTCGTGACCCGAGTCAGTTTCTAGGTAAGGTTAGCGGCGGCTGTGGTTGTGTTTTGCACCCAAGCGCAAAACAGCATGGGCCAATGAGTACGGCCCTGGGGTTCCGCAACAAGAGCTAGTTTGGCATGATTTTTGCTGGAACGCCTCAAAAATCGGTGCGTGCAAACAGGTGGGATATCAGTTGCACCCAACTTACCAGTTGTTAAAGCTGCAAAGGTGGGAGACGAGACTGTCAGCAAAGCCCGAGGTCGCGACCGAAAACCAAGGCCTGCATCCCGTCGCCATGAAAGTGATCCGCGAGACAGCTAACAAAGCCACTATTCAACGCGCAAGCTGGGTCTCCACGCCTAACCAGGCTGGCACATCACATCCAAATCATCCGGGCTATCGCTATCTCTCGAAAAGCTATAATTGCGGTCTTCAAAGCTGCAAAAAGGCCGAAATTGACCAAAATGCAGCGCCACGCACGCTCAAGTTCGCAAGGCACAAAAATTGCGACCAAAAACGACTGGAATCGCCGTAGTGTGGTCCATGTGGTCCATATGAACTTTTCCACCCCCGTGTCGCAAAAAACGCCCGTGATGTGTGAGCGTCAGACGGTGCCGACGTTCTCGCGGCCTAAAACGTGTCAAGCGTCACAAAAAGTGTAATGTGTGGGAGTGAATGAGCCATGTGCTCTCTCTGAGCCTGCCACGTGATTTCCTTTAAAAAAAATGCACAATAATACCCCGTCAGAATTATGGCAAAAGATGATTTTGATACTGTGAAACGGACCGGCCACAGACGGATCGGTTTGAACAAGTAGGTTGGTGGAAGATCAGATCGAGCCATCTTCATGCGAGGCGTGGCGCTCCCTCCAAACGACCCAAGCAAACTCAATCGTGGGAGTGGTGCATATTTTTTTCTTCAATTTATATTGGAAAAAGCATATGACCTGCAATAGCCCGGAACTATAATTAAATTGACAAATATTGGCATCATTCAAAAAAAAGATTGGGTCAAGAGAAACCTGTCGCAAGCAATTATCGACTGTACAACAGCCTAAAAGCGGGCGTGGGCATAGTTTGTCCGTTCCGGATGTGCCGGCGAATATTATGCCGATATTGCCCACTGATAAATCATTTGCGTTGCTTGTTTAGTTGGCTATGTGGTAAATAAAGACAAAAATTATAATTGTCTTCTTCTTTGTGTAAGACATCAAAGAGCAATGTTCGGGTAATTCTGGGACACCCTGTAGACCTATCCACTGGCGTTTACTGAATCTCGAATCTCTACCCAGTTCGACGATACACAGATATATGCTCCCAGCGCCAGTTTTTGCCAAGCTTAAATGGCAAAACGACTTTTTTTTACTTTTCATGTTGAAAAATATTGGTAAAGATTGATTTGGCTTAAGACATTGCGACAGATCGAGTTATTTCAGGGAAAATTAGGTCACAAAGAAACGGGGTAAAAAGAAACACACGAAATTGACAAAAGTTTCCTCGCATCATTGCGACCTTAGATTTGTGAAATCATATTACGTTTGTGCAGTTCGTGTACAAGCTTCAGGCGATCTGAGATGGTCTTATGGCATGACCTCTCAAAAATGCCCGAGACTATAACTCGGTGACCGTTGATCTAAAAAAACTGAGAGTATCACAACTCGCTTTAGCACCCCAAATTATCACAACAAACTTTTTTGCAGAATTTTCAAAAACATGATGGTGTCAAATTTAATATTTTTGACGATTTGTCGTTGAATGCCTCAAACACCTGACTAGTCTGTGTCACTAGCATAAGTGACCACCTCCGGTGCACTGACCTCAGGTCAAGGTCTTGGGCCAGAGGACCCTGACACCCGAGCATCCGGTCGCGACTCGAGATAAATGATGGCCATCCATTGCCTTTCGCAATCATGCTGTGAAAGCTGCTCGGTATTCCGGCGGCACGGCCAGGCTTGATGACCGCGAGTCGGGATGTGTGGAGCCTTCCAGTCATCTCCGGCGCGATGTGTTCCACGCACCAGATAATGCGCCGTATGCATCGAATGGCTGCTCTGTCGGAGAATGCGTACGAGGTACTTGGAAGACCAGGAGGAAGAGCATCATGGCCATTGATTAGCCACAATACACCGCTTACTTGAACTAAGAACATTTTTGGGAAGTTAAATGTCAAACGTAGCGCATTTCAACCGGAAAAAGATATGCAAAATGCTCTATGACCAGGGGCATAGGAACTCATTTGAAGCTGGGGCCGGGGGGGCAAAACAAATAGTCAATTTTGTTAATACAAAAATCGTTTTTTGACAATTCTGGGTCAAAAAACACTTTTTTGAAAATCCGAGATAGCTATTTTGTAGAGCTTGTCATTTCACGTGTCTTAACGTTTTATATTTGCAATTTACTTCAAAAATGGATTTTTTGCAATTTTTCCAACATTTATTGTTTATTGTTTATTTGTATAATCACCAACGGGTTCGGCACCCACTGACAGGTGAAGTCAAAAGTTAAGACCATCACATACACAACACTTACAGACCACACAAAGCGACAACATCTCTCCATAAACATAATACACCCACAGTATTCATTGAATTCTGCGTTGCATTTGCTCACCCTATATCACATCGCGGTTCGCGTCCAGAAAGGCATTGGCAGGCGCTCGGAGCGCGAGTTGAAAACGCACGCTTAACAGTTGTTACCCGCGCAAACGAACTTAGTGAACACCAACATTGTTTTTCGCAGCTGCACGGACAGGCCTGCCAGAGGAACTTGTCTATAAGAAGAGTGACATATTCTTGTGGCGATGAACGTTTCTGATGAACATTGTGCGTGCTGTTCGAACCGCTAGCTTTTCATGGTGCTAACTTTAAAATAAACAGCCAGATCTCGATACGAAAAGCACTCCTGTCACACGGCAGCGAGTACACAGCCAAAACTTAGAAAAACTTTTCCTGCACCACGCTCTATCCTTTTGGACATGTGACTCGCTGCTTCCACTCCCACACTACCACTACTATACTCAAGGACGGAGCGACGTTTGCAAAATATGTGACAAGAGGGCACGTGTTTGCTGTTTTTCAAGGGACGAACCGTTCTTGCCTGTTTGAAGTGTACGCATTAGTAACCAGAGCTCGGTTTTTGCCTTACGAACTGATATAGTCACATTGTTCGCCAAAAAGTGAGTTTTGATCCCAGACAATGCCCAGTTCGCGCATCACCTGGACGCGTTCCAGTGCTACACCACCAATCATATAAGTTTCCGGATAAACCGGAGTGCGCCTGAGAGTCAGCGTGAGCACTTTACATTTGGCTGGATTCAGCTTTAAGCCCCACCTTTCAGACCAACAACACAGGTTGTTGGTCTGAAAGGTGTTGGTGTTGGTATATTTAGCTATTTTCGAGCAAAAATGCTATGTATGTACCTACTGACGTCACTAAAGTCGGTATATCTTATTTTGTTCGACGCAACTGTTAACTTTTTCATAAATAAACCCCGGCTCCTACGCCTATGTATATGACTCAAGGATGCACATTGCATACTTTTATATACTCTTTTCACTTGACAAACACGCAAGAGATAAAAAAAATAACATCTAAGACAATTTAATATATTATTTGCGGGCGGCCAGAATTATGTTAACCTGCGGGGGGAGGGGGCAGATTCCTCCCGATTCTTGATTTGTTGTTTTAGACCCCCGAGCAGATTGTACCTATTCAGAGACAAATTCCACTATCAAAATGGCGCCCCACCTATAGCATGGAGCCGTGCTGTGACGGGTCGCCCGTAAGATAAATCATCGCACGCATATTTCGTGAACGGTATTTGTGTAACAATGGTGATCCGTCCATGAAAATATCGTAGGCAGTGCCTTCCCAGATTACAGGGCCGACAACCGAACACAAACGTCAAGTTCTTCACGGCTCTAAATTGGAGCGAGCATCTCATAAATGTTCCACATGACAACGTTAAAATGCGCAGACGCCCTTAAATTACTTTCGGTAATTTGCATGGCTTTGAAGCCCTTGTCTTCTGAGAACCACCGCAATCAAAACAAATGCGGTGACTATTTAATGACCAAGTGTAAATTCAGCTTCACGAGCATAACACGGCTTGCCCTGCTTCGTGGGTAGCTGTAAACTACGCGGGACAAATATGCCTGTAGTGACAAACTAACAGCCCCCAAAAAAACGATCCGAAAAGACCTGCTCCCGTGGAGGCATTCAGGTTGTCTGACGCTGTCTGGCCCCGGATTTCCTTGATGCTCGACAGCATGCGACCGGCCAGCTCATGTAAAGGTAAGCTGGACGTGTCAGACAACTGGATCGTTCATCACAATTCGCAATTAGCTAATTCAAATATATTCCAATCAGAGTTCGTCATGGACTGGGCTGTCACATGGGCAGGGCCTGGGCTGGGCCTGGGCCTGGGCTGGGCCTGGGCCTGGGCCTGGGCTGGGCCTGGGCTGGGCCTGGGCTGGGCCGGCTGGCCTTGGCTGGCTTGGGCTGGACCTGGGCTGGGCCTGGGCGGGCCTGGGGCTGGGGCCTGGCTGGGCCTGGGCTGGGGCTGCTGGGCCTTTGGGCTGGGCCTGGGTTGGGCCTGGGGCTGGCTGCGGCTGGGCCTGGGCTGGGCCTGGGCTGGGCCTGGGCTGGGCCTGGGCTGGGCCTGGGCCTTAGCTTTAAGAAAATTAGTGGGCTATGAGCGGGCCTGGGCTGAAAATGTTAAAGTACCTAAGGCTTGCGCCGCGCAAGCCAGGTCAGAGCACAACAATGTTTTAACCTGCAGATTACTTCCACAACAACACACAGGTGAGTGATATTATTTAACATTTTTAATATACAAGTAAATGTGCTAGGAATATGATTGCAAATTTTGTGAAAATAATTATACACTTAATCTGAATGGGCCCGGCCATGAGCCTCAAAAGCTATGGTCTGGACATGGGCTTGGTGTTCATGGGTATTGGGTCTGGGCTGGGCTGGGCTGGGGGTTGGTGGGCCCGTGATGACATAAGTGGAGAATTTTGAGGGTTTTGAGTGGTGCTCGAGCACTCCCTAAGCTATAAAGTTCACCCCCTCACTGCCAAAAGTACCCCTCAGATTTAACGGCACCCTCTAACTAGCAGATTTGCACTCCACACACTTAAAAACTCATTGAGCGCTGCCGCATAACTTTGTGTATGTTGTCTTACCTCTACAGCAGGGCTCGGCAACCTCCGGCCCGCGGGCCAGATCCGGCCCGCGGCTGGTATCGGCAACCTACATTGTATTCCGGCCCGCGGTGCCTTCAGAAATCGAAAATAGTTTTAACAAAAAGTCATAGTGTGCATTTCGTGTGTTTTCATTCTCATTTTGCCTTGTGGCACAAATTCAATCCTTCGGAAGTCAAATATTCTTTTGGGCACACTGTCGGCTAATGAAGTTAGACGTGCTTTCATCCTTTCTAAGACAGATCTCTCGCCTGCTGGCGCAGTCTGGTCTAAGAAGGATATACATATCCACATGTGACATAAGTTACGGTAAAAATCTTCAGCTGTTAGACAACTTTTGAAATGCATTAATTACGCTGTCATATTTCCCAAATGTGACACGTCATTGCCGTCATTGTATCGATTTATCCCCCAGGCCCGGCCCGCCGACTGCTTCCAGATCTCTCATCCGGCTCGCGCCCTAAAAAAGTTGCCGGCCCTGCTATTACGGGTGTCGCATTAACACGCGCCCGTGGAGGGGGGCTAAATTCTCGGCCCACCCTCCTGTTTTTCGACGATAGCGGAAAACGGCGGCGCGCAGCCGCCGCGAATTTATTGCATACCTGTTCAAAAATGAGCTACCCACATTATGTCAAATTCTTGGTCTCGGTTCATTTCAGGTCAGGTCACTAGACGAGGTCACGTCATGACCCCACCTAAACAACGTGTTTGGTCGTATGTAGACACAGTTTTCGAACGATCGATTTAATACTTTCCGGATGTCATAAGGTCATGAATACCTACCAATTGCATATCTCGGATTTATTAAATCGGTGACCTAAGGTCAGATCAATTTTGTGATCACCAATACTGATTTGTCAATAACTATCGACATAGTGAAGATAGAGACGTGAAAATAGTACCAATGTGTTTGTCTCGTCGATACACGTATTCAAATATGCAACATGATCTACTTCGGTCACCACTTGACCTTGACCTGAGCTCAAATTTATAAATTGACCTCACCTGTAAAAAATCAATATCATACAAAGCGCCTTCACGAGACAAACATGATGACTTCAAAATAATTGCTTTATTGCCGCTAGTTAACAAGTTATTAGCAAAACAAATTTCCCTAAAAAAATGTCGTTTTTTACCTTCAATGACCTCTGGAGCCTAAAATACTCACTTGAGCTCAATTTTGAGAACAACTATGTTGATTACAAATTTCAAGAGCTTTCGATTGCAGATTGCGTTTTCCCTTAGCTATCATAGTTTCCGAGATAATTGGGGGTATCTGGAGCAAAGTCCCAAATTGGGAAAATATGACCTTTGATGACCTCTAGTGACTTTGATATTGACCTTTGACGCTACAGAAAGGACCTAACGTACTTTCGATAAGACCTTGTCGTGGTTATATAACTGCGTTTTCTGCTTGTCGCTACGTTGCGTGTTTTTTTTTAGATCATAGGGGGGCGAGATCCGCCGCCCTCCAGGGCGTGTTATTCTCAGAGGCACCTCAGGGCGGCGTGTTAACCCTATTACTGTCGGGGGGGGGGGGGCGAATCGGCTCCCATTGAGGTTTTTCGCGTACAGTTCATTCATAACTTAACCCACATTCTTCAAACTTGCTGACTTTTCCTATCATTTCATTACGCATCTTTTTTCCCAAATTTAATCATTAGGAGGGGGTCCAAGACAGTTTTTAGGGGGGCGTGTTCGGGTGCATGGTTAAGCACTCGTGGAGAGTTGTGTGTTGAAGGGAAGTGTTAGCGAAAACAGACATCGGTAGATAATTGATCGTTCTTTCAGATGAGAATTTCAAAATGTCAAAGTTGTGAATTCTGAAATCCGAAAATTTTGAAAACTTTTTTTTCACAAAATGATGCAAGTTTTTTATTTTCAAGAATTAAAAAAAAAAAAAAAAACGGAATATATTTGAAAACATGCCAATTTGCATATTTTGAACGTTTCAGGGTGATATCTAAATATTTGATGACCTGATGTCAGATCAAATGCTAACCTTCCAATATAAATATATAGTGAAAAATCAAAAACAAGGGTTTAACACATTGTATCAATCCAATTATTTCAGTATAATGTAATCTTAGGCCCTTCTTGATGTAACAGGAATTAATTTTTTGGTCAGCTGATCTTTTGAAGGTCAGTTCAAGGTCACGAACACTTTTTTATCAATAACTCGTGACAGATACATCATAGAGACTCGCAAATGGTCTCAAAACGTTTGTCTCGTCAATGCGCATCTGGCTCGTGTATTATTAAATATGTAGATATTACCCTGTCAATACGCAATGGCTCGTGTCCGTACCTGGTTATAAGGCCTTAGCTCAACTGGCCGGGCGGCGAGGCGGTCCCTCGTCAAGACTGTAGTAGGCGTCAGGCGGAGCCAGAACAACCACTGGTGTTGTATGACGTCACCAGCCGGAGCAGAACAACCACAGGTGTTGTATGACGTACTAAGGGGAGCCAGAACAACCACTGGTGTTGTATGACGTCACCAGGCGGAGCCAGAACAACCACTGGTGTTGTATGACGTCACGGGTCATACAACACCACGGGTCATACTATAACTTACTTTTTTTTCCCCAGATATCCATCTATGGTCCAAACTTAAGTCATATTCGCAGTTTTGAGCTCAAGATGCACATTATCAAGTCTTTTACTGTCAACTATCAAACAATCTTGACAAGGTGAACAGCTAATTTCCTTTAATAACCACGAGGGAAAGCTCGTAACAGGCATTTCACCGGATGCGTTCACATCAGACTAAAATCAAATCGCATGCATTTACGAGCTTGACCTATTAAATAAAACGCAGCCATCCGTCTCCATCTTTGCGTCGCAGGGACAGTCGCCTGCAATAGCTGTCCGTTCCATCACGGGTTCAGGAGCTGCTGCAGCTCTCTGTACCGCCTGTCCGAGCTGTTGCAGCTCTCAGTGTGCGTGAGCTGCCAGTGGCGGATCCATTATTTTCATTGAGGGGGCCGCAGCTCCAGGGGGCGCCTTTTTGGCACCTGAGGGAGCGCCGTGTGTTTTTTTACAGAAAAAAATATGTTGAGTTTTTGGGGTTAGAACCCAAAAATACGCAAATCTGAGATAGCCATTTAGAAGAAAATTTAATTTACGTTCCATGGTCAATTTTAATTTGCAATTTGTGTTCAAACTCAATGTTGTGCGATTTTTCAAACATTTACCGAATTTACACCAAAAAAAGCATGCCATGACATCAATTAAATGACATTATTCCCAACGTACTATATCCATAGGCGCATGTTGGTTTGGGGAAGGGGCCAAATTTCAGTAGAATATTCCAAAAAGTTGTTGAGCGGGGAGCGATTGCAGGCCCGACAGCGATGAAGTGTTGACCGGGGGGGGGGGGGGTAGGAGGCGCGTCAACAGCCCATCTTCAACTGTACACAGGGGCGTCACTGGTAATTTGTAAATGGTTAGTCGGTTAAAATGACGAACAAGATATACTCCCACTTTCTGCGTGTATTTAAACCCTTCAGCATTTTAAATGTGGATTTTCCTGTTATATTGTATGTACATGTTATTTAGCACCGCAAGCAGACGCGAAATTTTTACGGGTTTGCCTCATAAACACCAGAAATATAGGCGAAGCAGAGGATATAAGATAAGAGGAGGATGGGCCTTTTTAAGGATAAGAAGCTTAAAATGTTATTCATTCAATTCAGCGTTGCGAAGAACCGAAAACGATGGCGATGGGTTCGTTACGACGATGGTCACTGATATGACGCCGCGAAACGACGTCAAAATTTGGATTTTAAGTCGTGGAAAATGGAATTTTAATATTGAAACCAGACCGTGAGAGGAGTCAAGCCTCAGCCCCTCAGGTAACCTCTTTTCCTGGTTGCACATCTCAGTATATTGATCCCTGCGGGCCGCCAGGGAGAGCCTCTTTCAGACACTTAATGCAATTCATTTCTCCATTTTCAATATTTGTACAAGCAATTGCAAAACTTGGTGTCATGCCGCGAAGCGGCGCGCAATTTTCCGTTTTTGACTGTGGATAGCTGTATTTTGACTGCTGCAAAGACAATTTTCACGATAATTTCTTTTCAGAGGCCGACCGTTCGTCTGACCGTATTTTGTAGAGGAGGCGGGACAAATAATAGTTTCAGGAGCTTGGGGTCATGGCCCCTTTTACCCCATGGATCCGCCCTGTCTATATCGATTTCATAAAGATATTGTATGAAGTAGAATTGATGCAGCATAAGGTACTGAAAGTTTCACTTCGATATATTTTATATAGTGATCATTGTTCAAACGGTTATTTAGCCAGTCCGGGAGGGGCAGACCCCTCCCCCACCCAGCAGGGCGCGGGCTAACTATCGCTTTTTACCGCCACTTGTAACGACTTTCTTCGTTCTTTCGTCGTTTGCGACCAATGATAGTCTTTCAGGCACTCGCGTGGTTTATTGGATAAGCCACAACAGTTTTAAAGTCAAGCGTTGTTAGAGCGACGTCTTAACACAACGTCCAAACAGCGACGTCTAAACGCGACGTCCAAACCCGACGTCCAAACAGCGACGTCCTGACGGAATCTCTCGTCTCTCATGAAGCAATACCACAGCTATTGTGACGTCACGGTGGACAAATCAGGTGTGGAAATACCACACCGTTACACCACTGCAGGAACGCACAGGGACATACTTCTATTAAATGCCCCCAATGTTCCTGTGGAAGGGGGAGTTTCCCCCTGGATCAATTAGTGGCCATGGTCATTGTTAATGAGGTGCGGCAAGGTTATGGAAAAATTGCAGTGTCGCACAAAAATATGTCAATATTGTAGCACACCTAAACCTTTTTTACAATGCTCTGATTTAGGGGCACCCTCCATGGTTTTGAAAGCACCCTCTATGAGTTTGGAGGCGCCCTGTTTAGATTCGGGGTGCACCTCATCGTGTTTAAGGGCGAACTTCCCAGTTTCGGGGCGCCCTTCCGAAGCAAGGGATGCTTTTTGGGCATCGGGCCCCCTCCCCGGATTTGGGAGCGCCTTCCTTGGGATTGGGGGCACCCTTCATGGGTTTGGAGGCGCCCTCTATGGTTTGTGTTTTGGGGCGCCCTCCTCAGATTTGGTGTGCATGCCTAATAGCGTTGGAGGGCGCTCTTCCGAGTTTTGAGAGCGCCCTTGCGAAGTTCTGAAGTTTATAATGCTTTTTAGGCATCGGATTGCACTTTCCGGGAATGGGGCGCTCTCCATGGGTTTGGGGCGCCCTTCATGGGTTTGGGGGCGCCATCTATGGGTTAGGGGTGCCCTCCATGGGTTTGGGTGTCCTCCATGGGTTTGGGGGCGCCCTGTATGGGTTTGGTGGCGCCCTCAATCGGTTTGGGGCGCCCTGTATGGGTTTGGGGGCGCCTGCGGCGCCCAGATTGCGCTTTCGACGCAAAACTAGTGTCCCTTCGCCTTCGGCGCAGGTGCGCCAATTTCCATTGAGGGGGGGGCTGCCAGCCCCGTTGCCCCCTGGATCCGCCCCTGTGAGCTGCAGTAGTATATGGATTGTCGGTCCCTGCGGAGCACGTGGCGGCGCAGCGCGACGCGACGGCGGGGCTGCCGGGTGACGAACGCCACGGGCTGTGTTTGTCTGCGCTCACACGCTGCGAGCAGCAACACAATCCCGCGACGAGCAGTCAAGAGGAATGCCTATTTTTCGGCAACAGAGGCTGTTGACGACTGTGTGGCCGCGATTCAGACAGGGAATACCCCGGGGAGACGCATCGTAGAGAAACACACTCAGAGACACTAAGAGAAATGGAGCCGCACGATATTGATTCGCCGAGGTTTGACGCTGTTTTGGAGTACTTACAAAGCACTGTCCTCGAAACAAACATGTGACGTGTCAGCCGAGTTTGTATAAGAAGAGTAGAAAGCGGTGTCACGTGGTATTGTCTATTGGCAATGGCAGTTCTGCAGCGGCCAAACTGCCAGCCAGGCTGCATGGAGCCACAGCAGATGTCGACAACTTCCGGTAACTATCAATGTAATTTACCAGCAATGCATCCTTATGTCCAGTTGGAGTAGTACGGCCTGCTGCCGGTCTCCAGGTTGGCAGAGAGTTCGGGGAAGTCCTGCCTGCCGTCAGCGTCGTCTAGCTGTGGCCCACCACCAGTCTCCGCTGCCGGACCACGCTGCTGGACCGGCCGCAGCTCGGCGTCGCTGCTTTATGGTCGCTTTATTCGTCCGAGGAATTCGCTCGACTGCGCCACCGTTCATCACCCATAGCGCAATTGACGCCGGAGAGCTACGGCCTGCCACGACGCGACGCCTAGACCGGTCGCTGGAATACGCCGAGAAGGAACGGCCAGGGGCAGCTCGATGATAGCTGCAGTCAGACGAAACGGCGCCGAATCTCCGGACAGGGGTGACGACAATACCAGAAGCTTGCTGAACAATCTCAAGACTCAAGGAGTTCTGAATTGGCGCTGCTAAAAAGTTACCAACACAGACAGTTTACAGCAGATGCCCTTTACATGGATGAGAAATACCCTGGATTGGCCACTCTCTGTCGGCGCCTTTGATGTAGGAGAACATGGCGGCCACCTAGCGGTCGAAGCGCGAAGATTCGACATACAGGAGAGCTCCCGCCAACCACATCAAGCCGAACACGTCCCCTCGTTATCTTCCGAGCTAAAAACCGGCAGCGCGATGCGCCAAAGGCGGCAATAGGCTCTCCCATGAGACGAATCAGAAGCCTACGAGAAATATCGAATAAGGTCAACATGTCAGGTCACAGCCAAGGGCAGGGTAAAAAAGGTATTGTTAAGTTGAGATGCCATATTTTTTCGTCCAAGCCTTAGATTGGAAACTCTTTTCACACAAAATTCTCAAGGTATGATCAACAAATCAACCTTTTGAGGTATGTCTGAACATGGTATTCAGCATTGTTGGATCCCATATTCGGAAATGGCATTACATTTCCATACTTAATAAATAACCAATGAATGTACCACACACACGCCCACCTAAGTGATCCTTACCTTCCCAGGATTATATATACCAATATTTATCTCGTCAAAAAACATTAACTGTACTTGCAGAGGAAAAAGCATCTGAAGCACTTCCCGCGTTTCGACGCTATTTAACAATAAACACGGTCTCCTGTATGTCGTTTGGCCGGTCACATTTGTCGCTGAGTGGCCAATCCAGGGTATTTCTCATCCATGCCCTTTAGGAGCCACAGCTCTCAGCAGCTTCCCAGCAATCGGTTAATCATTTATTTGTAAGCATTCCCACAAAGAAGTTCATAAACGCCTTCTTTTCGCCACTTTTGAGATTACATGAATATTTGCACATGTCTCTCGAAATGCTGCATCATAACTACTAGCACCAATCTCGGCCATTATATCGGCTGAGTCGACATTACCACACCTCTGCACTACCAGCTCGCAGTCTGTCCGCCATCATACCGTCACCAGTCTCACGTCTGTGACTGGTTCACAGGCGTCACATATCGGCCGGTCGGGGAGACCACCAGCTCGCGGTCTTGTCCGCCATCATACCGTCACCAGTCTCGCGTCTGTGACTGGCTCACAGGCGTCACATATCGGCCGGTCGGGGAGACCACCAGCTCGCGGTCTGTCCGCCATCATACCGTCACCACTCACCACTCGCGGTCTGTCCACCATCATACCGTCTCGCGTCTGTGACTGGTTCACAGGCGTCACATATCGGCCGGTCGGGGAGACCACCAGCTCGCGTCTGTCGCATCATACCGTCCACCACTCCGCGGTCTGTCCGCTCATCATACCGTCACCAGTTCGCGTCTGTGACTGGTTCACAGGCGGCACCATATCGGGCCCCGGTGCGGGCGAGCACCACCAGCTCGCGGTCCTGCTCCGCCATCATACGTCACCACTCGCGGTCTGTGCCGCCATCATACCGTCCACCAGTCCTCGCGTCTGTGACTGGCTCACAGGCGTCACATATCGCCGGTTCGGGGAGGACCACAGCTGCGGTTGTCGCCATCAATACCGTCCCATCACCAACTCGCGGTCTGTCCGCCATCATACCGTCACCACTCGCGGTCTGTCCACCATCATACCGTCTCGCGTCTGTGACTGGTTCACAGGCGTCTCGCGTCTGTGACTGGTTCACAGGCGTCACATATCGGCCGGTCGGGGAGACCACCAGCCGGGTCAGCCGGGAGTCGACAGCGGGTCGACGGGACCGGCAGCCGCTCGGCTCGGGATTTAATTCGCAGCTGAACGAGAGCTCGCTTCTGATCTCATCTGGGTTACGAGCGGCTATCGATCAGCACGGGGCCATTCCGTCAGCTCTCCTCATGACGCTTGACACTGCTGATCACAGCAAAAGTGGCCAGCAGACGATATGGCGCGTGCATGGGGAGAGAAGTGACGAAAAATTTCCGACATTTTGAAGGTCAGGATGAGGCGGCAGCAGGTTTGAAATGTGGAAAGAGGTTGCAGAAAGAAGTGTGACTTTGGATTTTTCAATTAACTTCTTTAAGAATTTTTCAACTAATTGTAAACCCTTATACTCAAAAGTATAAAAAAGTTAAAAAAATTATAATAATAAAGCTCAGCATCCTCAACATATTTGGCATACGTCCTTCAAAAATTAGAGCGGATTGATTGCCAATAGGTTCAGCTACCAGACAATGTGTCAGGGCATATTTTAAGGATTTTTCACTGCGTCCCGAAACGTGGTAGGGGCACACCATTGTGGTCGGAAAGGGCACCATAGGAAAGTTTGAAAAGGCAGTGAAGGAGCAGTGAAGGAGTATCCCAGGAGCACTGGCGGATCAAGCCTCTCTCCGTGGGGGGCATCTTTTTGTGGCAAAAGGTGACCCCCCATTTTTCCCGCAGATATTGGCTGGTCATCTTATTTTGGTATTCGAGACGAAGAAATTCACGTTAAAAAAAAAACACACACAAAAGCACGATTTTTTGCAGCATATACACATCAAATAATAGTAACGTATATTTCATACCAACTAGCAAGGGTGTCGCCGATAACTTTTGAGTAGGGTCGGCTGAAATGTCAAAAAATAACCCCATTGTATGCATGTTAAGCCTTTACAGCCTTTTTTATGTGGATTTTCATGTAATAAAAGGTAGCTGTTAGCAAAACTTTACGGGTTTACCTGATAACACCCATAAATATAGGCGGTGGAACTTGTAGAAGGAAGCTGAAAATGCTATGCATTCAATTCAGCGTTACGACGAACCGAAGAGGATAAAGAGTATTCTTCATGGCTCCGAGTGGAAGATAAGGATATATTTTCCAAGCGGGTG